>JAIPRK010001426.1:0-66573 GCA_025469195.1 Chaitophorus viminalis
AATTAATTTTTCACCAATATTATACGGCTTTTTTGTCCTAGCAATATGCATAGCTGCAATAAAAGAACATTTTAAATACACCTTGTCAACTGTTGTATATGATTTAATATTTTTTTTATTTATCTTTAACTCATCACGTTTTCTTAAAAAAAAATCCGTAGTTTTATTTCTGTATTCATTATGATTAGTTTCAAGATGCCGTAAAAGTTTATTTGGTTTTAAAGAAGCATTTGCTAGTACATTACCGCAAATAACACATTGTGGCAAATCTACTCCGTTTTCATTTATATAAGTAAACCCATAACCAATATATTTATCAATGTATTTATATGTGTAGTTCATTGATATTTTTACCTTTTTTCTAGGCATTTCGTCCTTCTCTATTTCTTGTTCATTTGAATTTAATTCCGTCTTTTCATTTTCATTATTTTTAACTACCACAGGTTTTATGAAAAAAGATGAAAGCGATGTCTGTTTACTCATTATAAATGTTTAATACACAATACAAAATTATACAAAATTATTAGTCAATTTACGAATAATATTATATTAATGCTAACGACTATTCTGCACTGGGTACAGGTAGGTTGACGTTAACCTCACGACTACACGAATAAGTACCATACGACGTTCACAACATTGATAGTTGATTCTAAGAAAAATGCTGGTTAAAAACTTATCAAATACTATAACAACTTATAGCTATAAATATACTTTATCGATTGCCATTAACGGAACCGAATGTAATTTGATAAGCTTCTTTGTACCAATTATCAATACTGTGAATTTACGAAAACGGTTTCATTTATTATTTATATTATAAGGCTTAAAAATAAAAATATTATACCAACGTTTTAAATTTTAGCCAACCCATTTCAAATTATTGGCGACCCAAAATTGGGTCGCGACCCTATGGTTAAGAACCGCTGGTCAATATCATATTTTAAAATTTCCGTTAAGGATTCGTTAATGTATATTTTTGCGTTACACTTTTTATTAACACATTTCCACATATACGCACATAAATATTTCACAAAGTTTGTTTTAAAAAATTTTTCATTTTGATAAATAACCAAGTCATTTTCTCGTTCACCAGCTACGATTTCGAAATTCATTATTGCGAAGTATAATGACACGATGGTAAATTGAGACTAACCAGATTAACGTTGGACAATACTATTAGTCGTTTTTCGTGTCATTACGCGTATACAAGTTAGATTATCATCAATTAGCGATAATGTTTTTTATACAGGTATTTCATATAATATTTATAATATAACTGTGTTAGTAAAATAAAACTAAAATGTTCGGGAAGATTATTTTTTCCCTGGCGGAATCGATAAACCTTAAATCCAAGTATAAAAAGGTCTGGCGGAATCGATGAAACCCCTCAATCTATAATTCAATATCAATAAATAAAATGTATCACCATACAAATGGAAAATCATTACATTTTCTAGAAAATATCTGCCATGTAAAATGTCGTAAAAATTGAATTCGTCTATCTTATTGTTCACAATAATAATGTAACATTGTACTTATACCTAAGTTGTAATGATTATTCTCCTACAAATTACAATAATTAGGTAGGTCACAAATGAAAAAGAATTAGATACTGAATAATATAAATTTATTCTACAATTGCAACCTTGATTTAATTAAGGTCAAGGGTAAATCATAGAAAATTTAAATTGAATGAAATCACTGATGATATTATTCTAATTTATTGTTTTAATTCTAAAATAATTTTAAATTAAAAATACAAAAAAAAAAAAAAAATAAATCTACAACTATGACCTTTACTACTAATAACTATTATGCACTCATTATTTATAATCATTATTTTAGGATTAAAACCTTAAACTTATATTCATGTTGAAGTACCTCCGATGGGAAGCCTCTTCCCTCAGTCTCTTCTGTCTGTTTTTATTTTTCTTTTGTTATATTTTATCACTAAAGCTTATTGTTCAATATTGTAACAGATAGCATAATAAAGAATTTTGTTAAATAAAAAAAAAAAAAAAAAAATTAAAAATACAATCTATATTATACAGCAAGTTATAAATATTTAACAAGTGAACCGACACATTTATTTAATCAATATCATTTAATCCTATTACTATATTCTTCGCCTTCGTCTTTTTATTTTGAGTCGATCACATTTATCCTAAACCGGCTAAACCTCCACTTCTCTTGATTTACCACATCCCCTACGTATACACCATGTGACCATTAGCCGTCTATATCAGGGATGGTGAACCTATGTCACGCGTGTCACAGAGTGACATAGGTTCACCAGAGTGACACGCTCGCATTATTTCAGTGACACGCCAATTTAAATGTAATTTATAAGTCTTACTTCACTTTCTAAAAGATTACTAATAATTTGAAATTATTTTTAAATTATTATTGTAATATATCGTAAGATATTATCACGAGTGTGGATATTACAGCCGTAGATATTATTAACGTAATATATATTTACCTAACAACAATTAAAATCATATTTATATTTATTTTATTTTTTTATTTAATAATAATAAACGGGATTGCAAATAATGATAGGTAAATAAGATTAATTATATTTAAGTAAATAATGCAGATTAATATTAAAAACGAAAAAAAGATTAACAAATAGTAAAATTAAAGATCTATAGAGGGATCCTCATTGGCCATTAACATTAAACGTCTAATAGGCTCATTTATCGTATAATTGCTCGGACATATAGGGACATGAAAAGAAATACTAGAGCGGTTTTGACGGGGAGGGACCTTGTAATTCAGTAAGGATAATAAATCAGATGAATCAACTTGACCAGACAACAGTCCCTTTAGAAACTTTACAGAAAGCATTCGTCTGCGTTCAGATAAAAAGACGAGACCTAATTTAGCAGCAACAGCTGAATAATCGTGAGGAGGGTGTTCAATGCCTAATAAGAAACCAGCAGAACGAAGGAACCGGCGCTGAACTCTTTCAAGTTGGAGAGAGTCATTAGCAGCAAAAGGACTCCAAACAACCACGCCATATTCTAATATAGGTCGTACTAAAGTACTATATAGTAGTTTAAATGACGAATCTAATTTAAAATCCCTAGCCAGCCTGTTGATAAATCCAAGAATTTTCAAGGCCTTACAACATACCATGTCAATATGTGGTCGTGGATCAAGTGAGCTGGTAAGCTTGAATCCAAGATCAATAACAGATTCATTAGCACGTACAATTGCAGATCCTAAAATATTATAGGAATAAATTATAGGTGAACGACTACGTATGTAAGTTAAGATTTTACATTTTGATACATTTAAGGATAAGCCAATATTTTTAAGCCAATTGACAAAACTATCCAGATCACTTTGGAAATGAAGACAATCATCAATAGAACCAACACGCAGGAATAGTTTAATATTATCAGCGAAGCACAGAATACGAGAATGACGTAGTACCCGGCTGATATTATTAACAAAAAGAGAAA
The DNA here is from genome assembly GCA_025469195.1 of Chaitophorus viminalis. Lineage (NCBI taxonomy): Eukaryota > Metazoa > Arthropoda > Insecta > Hemiptera > Aphididae > Chaitophorus > Chaitophorus viminalis. Next base: position 3,474 of record JAIPRK010001426.1, read on the forward strand.
ACAATAAGGAGGACAGATTTCTACCCTGAGGAACGCCAGAGGATGCTAAGAACAGCTTGGATTTGGTTCCAAAAATATTTACCCATTGATATCGATCACTAAGGTATGAGGTGATCCATGACAAAAATGGCTCACCAAAGCCATAACTGTTAAGAATTTTAATCAAAACCTGATGATCAACTAAATCGAAAGCTTTATTAAAGTCAGTATAAACCACATCAACTTGCAAACACTGTTGGAATGATTCAAATACAAAGTTATTAAATAGGAGATTGCATGTTGTAGTGGAACGACCAGGTCGAAACCCATGTTACTCCTCCATAAGAATATTATTAACTGGGCGTTAAATTACCTTTAAAACCAACGATTCAAACATTTTTGCAATATAAGATTGAATTGAAATAGGTCTATAATTTAAGACTGATGAAGGAACTAAATTTAAGCATTGAAGGAAAAATGCTTTCATTCAAGGATCGATTGAAAAGAATCCATAAAGGATAAGAAATAATAAATTTCAACTGGAACAAAAACTCACCGGGGAGACCATCAGGGCTAACAGACATTAAGCTATGAAATGCAGATAAGCTATTGAAGACATCATCAACACTGATGGAAATATTGTTAGGTAAGTCAAATAGTGGAATATTTAAGTCATCGATATTAAGTATAGTCTGGTTATTTGAATATACAGATGAGAAGTAAGAGGCCAAAAGATCAGCAGCTCCCTGTTTATCCGATGAGACAGATTCATTGAAGGACAGCTGCTTAGGAATATCATTATCAGAGTGACTACAATTAATGAACTTCCAGTAACTACGGGGATTCTTTTTTAATAATTGTTCGGCTCTTTCAGCATAGTTACGCAAGCATTTTTTGACTCATATTTAAATTTGGCACGAAGTAGGGAAAACTCTCTGTAATCACAGACATTAGAGGACGTTTTAAATTTAAGGTGTGCTTTCTTTTTTAAAAATAATATTTGTTTTAGCTCCTTGGAGAACCAAGGTGGATATGAAGATACATAATAAACACACTTAGGAACAAAATCAATTATAGAACGGTGTAATGCATCAAAAAGAGAATCCATAGCCGAGTCAAGATCCAATAATGAAAAAGTCGAACTCCAATCAAACGATGATATAAATGAACATATTTCTGAGTAATCAGCCTTGCTAAAATTATAGTAGGTTTGGTCACGAACATAGGAAGGCGCACTCTGATAATTGAGAAACTCAATATTCAAGACAGGATGATATTTATCTACAGGAACAACAGATTCAAGACAGCACTCAACTTTTAGGTTGGGATTATTACAAAAAATTAGGTCAAGTAAGGAGCCATAACTGTTGAATACAGCATTTTGCTGATAAAAATGATAAAAAGTAAATGATTCCGGAATACATTGTGCGTTGGAAATAGAAGAGAAAGAGTATGTTAAGCCATCAACATCTCTATCCCATGATATTTCAGGTAAATTATAATCATCACAGAAAACAAAAAAAGAATCAGGATATTCATTGATAATATAAGCAATAGATTCGATATGAGTTTTATATATTAACGAGGGAGATTGAGGAGGAATATAGACTTCACCTATTATGAATGCTAATGACGACAATTTGAAGCATACAAAAACAATATTATGCTGGGAAACAGTAATAAGGTGCGAGGGAATATCCTTACATACACCAATGAGGATACCTCCACCACGAGTACAGTTGCTAGATAAGCTACACCGATCAAATCTAAAAATATTATAATCAAGTAATCCTAGTTCACAGTTATTTATAGAATTAGTTAGCCATGTCTCGGTTAAAACAAAAAATATATAATTAAAACAGGAAATATTACATCTAAAATTTAAAAGTTTTGTCCTTAAGCCACGACAGTTCTGATAGAAGCCAGTGACTGTTAGACACTATTGTGTTTATGTTTGGTTTGTTGACTGGACCCGGGTAGATCCGTTTTTTGACTGAGTAGAAGAGACTTTTGGAACACCATTTACATACACAATCCTAAGACCCTGCTCACCATTTTTATTTCTTAGCTCCAGTTCAGTATGACATGATCGTAATAGTTGACGTTGTAAAATGGTCTTGTCTTTAACGATTCGAAAACCGTCAGGAAAAGTAGATCCATTCCGTTTAGAATTGCTATAGAAATCGATAAGACTATCGGCTTCTTCCTTAAAGTTAAAAATGATTTTTATGGGTCGAGAAGAGCCTTCGCGAAATTTACCAAGGCATATAACTCTAGATGCCACGGGAATAACATAGTCAAGTGGCTCCAAAATATTACCGATTGCGGTTCTGTCATCTAAGATACGTTGAGAAGTAGTTTTATGAACAGATTCAGTGATACCATAGATGATAGCGTTGGATGCGCATCTCTCTCGCTCTCTCGATTCCTGCAATATATTAGATATAATGGCGAGTGTTTGCACAACAGACCCAGTAGCATCCGAATTATTAACCTTCAACTTCAAATCATCTAATTCTGAGCGTAATTTCGCATTTTCCATTTTAAGCTCAGAAACTAGCGATGATAGGCTATTGAAATTATTCGTTAGATCAGATAATGATACAAGCAATAAATTGTTCGAAGATAAGGACTCGTTACGCATTTCAGTAATTGCTGACATTAAATCAGCATTCGAAGGTGAGCATTGGTTACTAGATAACACTTTAGGCGAAATTTCAGAATTATTTTTATTGGCTGTACCCCAAGTAATACTGGTTAGGGACGATGTACTCATACTGAACACCAAAAGTAAAAATTACTTCAGCGCTCTGTAGACCAAGCGTGAATCACTAACCACACTATGTATAACAGGTACCAGCGTAATTCTTAAGTGCATGTGATATACATTTTTTACTCAATTCAAAAACTGTCTTTGAACTTTTAATATAAAAATCTTTTTTTAAAGTTGATATTTTTTATGTTTAAAGAATATGCTAGATAAAATTTTTCAGTGAATAGTATTATTTCAAAAATAAACATTGAAACAAATTTCAAATTCAGTTTGCCTCGATTTTTAAATTTGTAAAAGAAACATAATCTGTTACTAGTATTAATGAATAGTTATGATCCTTACTAAAAATATCTTTATTTAAAATTATATCTTCATAAAATGAACATGGAAACTTCTCAATAAATATTTAAGTTTGAGTTTATAACTTAAGTAATAGAACAAAAAGTTAATCGAACAATATTATTAATTATCATTTAATGGTAAACACAAAGCAATCATATTGTTATGTGTGATAAAAAAAGATAGCAGCACCATTCTTATCTGCTGTCTTTTTCTAACATGCCGTTTCGCTTATGTTTACATTGGTCTTATGGCTAGTGAGCATTCCAGTTATCATATAGTTCAATGGTATAGACAGACCCGGCTTGAGACCGTGTTATCAGCTATGGTTACCATACTGATAAAGTGATAACGTACCAACACAGAACAATTCATTTTTGATAATACTCGCGCACATGCGTTCGACCACGGTTCACGATTATATCACTAATTATAATATAGATAATTTTGTAATTTTGTGGTTCGAACAATTCACTTTTTTGGTGTTTAAAAATTAAAACTTCAAATAGTTCTTCAGATAGCATGAAGGTGATCCTTGATTATGAAACTCTGGATTTATTATTCGTAATTTGTGTGGAATAGTGTTAGCTTATAAGAAAATCGTTCTGTTATGTGAGCAATTTGAAAATGTTCGTCAATCGGTTACTTTGGTTGCACTTAAAACGACGATGTTGTGCCTACAGTCAATCAACGGCTTTGAAAAATGATACGTTGGATAAAATCGTGTACAGTTCAGTGTTGCAGAGTAAAAAAAATTCGCAATATTGGCGAAAATTGGGAGAAAAGAATAAAATTCAAAAACAGGTAGAAATTAAAAGCTATGTTGAACCCGTTTCCTTGCAATACCTAGATGGATACGTTCAACAAAAAGAAACAGCTCCGAATCCTAAAATATTCGAAGGATCTGAAGACAGACCACATGTCTTACCATATAGTATTGTCAGTAAAGTTAGTTCCATCGCTAATGAGGAAGAAGAAATCAATGAAAATGAAGATAATGAAATCAACTATGATTGTAAGTTTGAATGTAACAGGATTTATTTCTACTTATAAATTATAAAATGTTTTTAAAATGTTTTGTTAACCTTTTAGATGAGCTCAATGAATTGATGAGTAAAAATTGGATGAGTGATTATGAATGTTATGAAGAAAGAAATTTAGAGGAGGAAAACAGTATTCCTTCGTGGACTTCAGAGTATGGTACACCTGATCCATCCATAAACATTAGCCATGTACCTTGCGGTGGTTGTGGAGCGTTATTGCACTGCCAGAATTTGTCCATACCTGGTTACTTGCCTAGCGAGTTGTTTTGTCACTGTACACCAGAAGATCTTCGTACTGTGGTATGCCAACGATGCCATTTTATGTTGAAGTATAAAACAGCCCTTGCTGTACAAGTTGACCCTGTTGAATATCCAAAATTATTGTACCCCTTGAAAAAAAAACGTGCGCTTATTATTTTAATGGTAGATTTGACAGACTTTCCTTGTAGTATTTGGCCTAATATAATGGAGTGTATTGGTACAAATAAGCCTGTGGTCATTGTTGGTAATAAATTAGATTTGTTACCTGGTGATTTTCCTGGGTGGATTGATCATGTGCAGAAAACTTTAGTACAAAGTGTTCCAAAAGAAATTAATATTAAACATGTAGCTGTTGTTAGTGCAAAAACTGGATTTGGAATCGAAGAATTAATTAATAAATTACATGCACTCTGGCAGACTAAAGGCGATGTCTATTTAATTGGGTGTACTAATGTAGGCAAGTCAACAATGTTTAATACTTTACTGCAATCTGATTATTGTAAAGTAAGGGCTATAGATCTAGTGCAAAGAGCAACAACATCACCTTGGCCTGGTACCACATTAAATTTACTGAAGGTAAAGTTTATCTTATTAGATAAATTTGATTTTGTACTAAGCAATTTTTATTAAAGTTTCCTATAATGCGACCATCTAATTGGAAATTATTCATGAGAACTCAACGTCTTATATCAGAAAGAAAGGAAAGGATTCTAGAACAACAACTGGAAGCGGACCAAAGACGATCGCTGAGAATGAAAATTAATGATTTACCTTCAATTATTGGTAAATTATTTTTAATATTTGTTTGCTAAATTTAAAAATTAAAATAATTGTTTTTAGGTCATATTGGCTATACTTTTTACAATCCATTGAGTAACGATTCTGTAGTAAAACATGATGAAGGTGACCCTTTTGTTTCCAACATGGTGAAATCTAATAAATATCGTGTTACTAGTAGTTCTTTGGGTTTGGATGAGAATGATCCACAATTCAAATATAGTAAATGGATGTATGATACTCCGGGCGTAGTTCATCCAGATCAATCTATTAATTTGCTAACTACAGAAGAGTTGATGATGACTCTGCCTACTACTGTTATAGAACCAAGAACGTTTAGCTTAAGACATCTGCAAACACTATTTGTTGGTGGTATTGGACGAATAGATTGCTTAAAAACCATGGCAAAATTTGTGCGTTTCACTATCTTTAGTGCTCCTACCCTTCCAATTACTATTTGTGATATGAATGACGCAGATGAGATTTACGAGAGACTTTTAGGTACACATTTATTTGCAGTTCCATGTGGTAGTAGGAAAAGGTTGAAAGAGTGGCCAGGGCTTAGTTGTTACAAAAAAACAATTCAATTGACTGGAATTGATCATAAAACGAGTTGTGCAGACATTGTTCTGTCATCTGCTGGTAAGTAATAATTGATTTTGTTAGTTTTGTATAGCTGAAACATTTTCCTTTCTATGTTCAATATAGTTGATAATTCAATTCAATTCAATAGTTGATAATTTAGAACTTCATTAATGTTTTAATATTTATTAAAACGAGTAAAATTGTTTACTGGTAATACACATGTTAAATTATGATCTAATTTCTCTTATAAAATAGAATTTACTGATATTTTTTTCAAAGCTGTAATTATTTTATTTCAAAAATTAAAATAAAATAATGTATTTTACTTTTAAGTATTATCAAATTAATTACATCATAATGGTGTTATACATAACATTTTTTCTTTTATTTTTTATGGAATTTTGATTCAATGTAATAATTAATACTTACATTGTTGATGTAGGATGGGTGGCTGTAACTCCATTTAAAAATGATGTCTGTGAGGTACAAGCTTGGACACCTGAAAGTCGAGGCATTTATATTCGTACCACACCATTGTTAAGGTATGCTGTTAACAACCGAGGACCAAGGATAAAATTTACTCCTGCATATCATTCTAAAAAGGATTAAGTATATTATATTGTTTGTCAATAAAAATTATTTTCATAGGATATTTATAAAAATTTGTATTTTTATTCTTGTTGATAATTATTTTTGATACAGTTTGAATTCTTTAGCTCTTTTTTTTTTATTTAAACAAAAGAGTTTACAATCTGTAACATTATACAATAAGTAAATTTGGTAACCCAATCAAATAACAACAACATAAATAAAGCAAGCAGGGAGGTCCACCATTTTGGATACCCCCCTTTTTATTATGTAAATTATATTTCATGATTTAAGCAATAACTTTTTGTTTGAATTAATCATTGCATTTTGACTTAATTAAGTATAACATGTTTTTAAGTGCTATTATACTAGTTAAATCTAATAGTAGAGTTTTCATAAATACTGTTAAAAAATTGTTCTTGTATTATTATTATTATTTATTTATTATTATTATCATTGTGATAAATGATAATCGTCTGTCTTCAGAAACTTTTAAGAAATATTACTGGAAATGTGATAGTGTCTATGATTAAATTAGTTTTAAATAAAATTATGAAATCTGAACTATATTTATTTTAGTATCTCATTATAATTAGTCTACAAAATCACTTCTAACAGTATATGTCCAAAGGTGCTCAGTATTAAAAAAAAATTGTGAAATGTCATAACTCATAATACCCTTAAAGTTATGGCAGAAATTATGGTGCTTAGTAAAGTTTTTGGTTTACTCCGTATGGTATATTAACCCGAGTTAAATTGTACATAGCTCTGGGTTTATAATTTGTTTTGTTGTTTTACGATATTTTAATTTTTAAGCCAGCTATGAGTTTTTTAAATTGTAGTATTTTACATACCTACTCATAACTTGGTTAAAAATTAAAATATTGTATAAAACCAGCAAACATAAATTACAAAATACAGTTAATGTTCTTTTATTGACGTTTAATACCTAATTGGTCATTTTACATTAATATTAAAGCCAACAAATAACAACACAGAATTTGAACTACTAAACCCAAATTTGCTAGTAAAAAAAATGAATGACTAAATTTTAGAAGTATTTTATTTACTGAAACTAACTTATTGTTACTTACTTACAATTATATGCATCCGGGTATGATCAATATATTGATACATACATATATATATATTTGAAACCAAATGAAGTTTATTTTAAATAATATATTAGTATATAATCAACATTTGTACTTTTTCTAGATTATATTTTAGTTGTTGTCCAGTTGCCCTCATGTTCAAAAACAATCTAAACATTCTAAAAAACTATCTGGTATATTTGATAGTTGTTTTAATTAAAAATATTATTATTATATTTCCTATTTATGGTGTTAGTTCAATAATAATTTTTTATTATTCGTTATCTTACATAAGTTATGTAAGATAACGATTCAAACTGCATGAAAAAACAAAAAATTAATAAATATTTTGAGCAAGAACTGTGAAGGAAAAATATAGAGGGAAATAGGGGCTTATAGGGTAAAGTTTTCAACTTTTTTTATTCATGTACATTTTGACCTCTCATCAGTGTACACATTTTAGGATCTATTACTTTTTTTTTTTTTTATTATTAAAATATTGTGTTTATCAATGTTGTATTAGGTATATAAGGAAAAATATATCTATTAATGATTTATTTATAATTTAAAATAATACACTTGAAACAATGAAACTAGTTAACTGTATGTAAATTATGACATAAATTAACTATGCAAATAAATCAAGTTCTACGTTACTCGCCATTTTCATTTTTTATTTCGTGTATATCCACCAGCTGTGAAACGCTGGGATAATAATAAACGCTGGCAATAAACCAGGTTAGTGGTATGGTTACCACTGGGCACGGCTGTAGATAGTATGGTTGCACATCGGCCTATACTACACTCAAGAAATTCGCCAGATTAAACCGGTTTGCTTTAACGATCCCGATTCGTAATTCCGATTCATGATCATGGTTCAGCGTAAAGATACACCGGTTTAGATAGAAATTCGGGATATAAATCGGTTTACTCCCACTTTTCTAATTCATTTTGTTATCGCATATTGCATATTTTTAACTTGGTTTAGTGTCAAAAAATTGATAGTGATTGATGTGATAAAAGATAATAAGGGGAAATTCAGGTTTAGGGTGCGGACGGATCGGATCGGTATTTTTCGACCACCTCGTTAAAGCGGTCGAAAAAAAGTAAACCGGTGTGTCTTGATTCTTAACCGGTTTAGTCCAACGAATTTCTTAATACTGCACCGGTTAACTTTTTAAGGGGAAATCTACACCGGTGTAGTCTGTCGAATTTCTTGACTATGTTCAATGGTGGCATACGGAAGTTCTTATCTCAGATTCAAAAAAGTTAAATATTAGTAGCGCTTTTTGCGGATGTCATGTAGAACTACTTAAATTTTACTTCATAAAACTTTTTAAATTTCTAAAATTAAATGAAATCACAACATAGCATGACCTAGATGGCGCCGAAACGTGACTTTCGTACATTTGATAAGAACTTTTTCGTAGCTCGATACGCAACCATACTATCTACAGCCGTGCCACTGGGCCAAGCTCACTCGCGGGTCCTCGCAAGCTCCAAGCTCTCCAACCGATGCCTCTACCACTGTACAATTGGAATATTTTCTGATTGTAATTAATTGTGAAACGCAATTATTTAGTTATAATAATAGAAGAAAATTTATTTAAATTATATTCTTGAACGATATAGGTACCGATATTATGATTGTTGATTGTTTTTCAAATATATATTAACATTATATTTAAATTTTTTTACGAAACGTAATCACTTTCCGGGAAGTACCACCGTAAATTCAAAACTATTGTGTTCCAAGGTTACCGTATCATAAATACTAAAATACTAGGTATACCTATAGTAGTAGTATTACATTGTCTACTTAAATTTAAACATTTGTACTCGACACAAATAAACACAACAATAATAGGTATTATGTAAATAGCATTGATTTTCTATAGATAGGTATATATCTGAAAATCGTACAACTATTGAACAATTGTGCATAATAGATATTAAAGGAAACTCATCAGCTGTATGCGCATTAATGTGAAATAGTATATTAGTGTGTAGTGAAAAGTGCATCGCCGTATAACGGTATAAAAGACTTGTAGATTTATTTTATCCTATAGCATGAAATACCTACTTACGGTCTCCATATCGCAGATGACCATATAATATGTTAGAAATCGAATGTTTACTGTATGTGATTAAATATTTGAAAAATAACATAAACTATTATTTATTAAATAAGAAAAATAAGAATAAAATTAATTTCTTTGGTTTCAATCCGTTTCCGTACATAGATTGATTTTCAGCATGAATTACGATATATTTTGATTCGTCGTTTTCAGCCATCTTCCATTCAGTTCTAATGTTCTTTCCAGTACAGTGGAACCCTAATAACTCAAATCAGTCCGGGACAAAAAAAAATAATAATAAAATAACTCCAGTTGTTGAAAATAATTTTGGCGGAAAATAACTGTTTAACTATAACATTAAAATATAAAATACTTATATTTGAAACTATATATAATATGATATAATTATATATATACATATATTATTTATAGTTAATACTTTATACCAATACTCAAGTTTCAGGGTAAATATATGACGAAAGAATAATGAACTTATGAACTGTACAATAACTTATGGCTTATAATACCCCAAAACATACTTACATATCCATTCATTAATATTAATATATTTTTTTATAATCAAATAAGAGTTTATTATTTATAATTTACTAAATTAGATATATAAAATCATAAAGGATTCACGCACGCGCTTTTTAAACTTGTAAAACTGAATGCAGCCTTTCGGTAAGTAACCGATAAAACGCATTTTATGATCGGTCGTCCTCATTTTCAGTTCCTAAAGCGGCGGAAGCCAAAATTCAAGTCAGAGGATTTCGAATTATCGAAAAATTTGAGTTAGCTGTTGCATATTCAGCATTAATTATTATATACATTAACCACGACATTATATGTACGATGGGTAAGGACTGTCCACTCGTCCGCGATCAACATTAATAAATATCACGATAATCATGAGTATATTTTTCATCTTAATAAATAACCTCTATACTCATATGTTTGTATTACAGTATCATATTATATATTAAAATACAACAAATTAGTCTTTACATTTTTTGAAAAATGGAGGATAGTATACTCGTATAATAGAAATTCGAATTGCCGAGAAAATGTATCATACATATCATATATTGAAATGTAGGGGCCATGGCCATGGCGTTCTTTCAAATTATTCGAGTTACCGAGGTTCCACTGTACTTCTAGTACTTCTACATTGGTTACTCTGTCCATCCAACTTATCCATAACATTCTTCTGTAATATCGTACTTCAAACACCACAAGTTTTCTTCGTTCTTCTATTGTTATTGTCACAAGCTTCATAATACAAATGTCTTCAATAGATTTTTTTCTTGTTTTTAGACTAATGTTTCCTGATGTACCTAAATATGGTTTTCTTGTTGTTGAAGGCCATTTTGGCTTGACAGATCACAGATACGTTTTAACATTTCACTTCTATTTCTTCCGTCATGACTGGTTGCACTTCCCAGGTATCCATCTCTTTGTTCTATTTTCTCTTCCACATACCAGTAAATTTGTTTTTTTAAATTAATTCGTAATTTATACTTATAAAGTTATAAATAATAATTAATCAATAATTATAATTTATATTTATTTTTTCTTTTATACATTTATGACTTACAAGTATTATCCATTTACAAATGTTTGTTTTATTTTATTAAATCATAATAGTGTATCACACACATAACGATTACCGTATTTACTACGAATAATATATTAATGTTGTAAATATATGTTCACAAGTTAGTAAGTATATATGATATTTTAATTTGTTTAGCTACCTATTCATTTCAGCGCAATCAGTGATTTGAGTTATGAAACTAATATTTTGCATAATAATATAATATAATCTTCTATATGAATATGTCATACCTATAATATATATTTTTTTATATAAATACCTAACTTAATTTTACTGCTGCCCGGTCTAGGATGAACACAATGTATATTATTATTTGACTTCAACTTATTTGAATCGGATTGATCAACAGTACCTATAGAATAGTATAAAGACCCACTGGATATAATATTAAAATAGTAATTATGGGTCGTGACTTCGTGAGAAAATATAATGCATTGCATTACATTGAATGGTATTATGGTAATGGTATTACAATGTGCTTGATTATGTATGCTCATTTGTTGTTTAACAATAGCATCGCTGCTTCTTAATTGAGCTAATTGTCCATCCACTAACCCTTAATTGCAATGCAAAACCATTTGATTTAAAACAAAATATTCAAATTTGCTACATTATAAATTCAAAAGTTTTTTTTTCTTAAAATTGATTTGATAATATTTTAAAGTTTATTTTTAAGATATTATCATTTTTCATTTTGTTGTTATTTCATTTCTCATGAGCTTCACTGTACTTAATGATTATCCATTTGTGGTATACACAAATATTTTCAATAGTGGTCGGGGTGAAGAGGTGTTTACATTTAAAAATTATATATATTTTGCTAATCATTTTCGTATAACTATTATACGTAAAGGAAATAAGACAAATGTGGGTGGGGGAGGGCCGCAGTTTGTGCGGTCTATGCGTAATAATAAATAGGTATATATATATATATAACTATTTACTCTCCATGGCATCAGTAAACTATAAGCGATGAAGTTATCATGGAGAAATGATTATTACTAGCGTGAAGTATAAGATGTAGACTAAATATACACTAAACTATATTAACTAGGTAAACTAATATAGACTAAATTTTAATAAATTTGCGCAGAATATAAATTTTATAATTCTATTGTTTTGGGTTCTGTTTTTTTAAGTCTGTTATTTCCGTTTGACTAATTATAATTTTTAAATTGATGCAATATAACATTTATTTCATTTTGATGTAAAATTCAGCAGTTAGTTTGTATCGCACTTATACGTTTTAAAACTGAAAATGATTTTTTGATTGAACAATTGGAAACAGGTGAACATAAAAATATATGTAATGCTATATTAATGTAGGTATGTAAAAGTAATTATCAAATCAAATTTTTTTTAAAATACATTCATTTAAAGTAAAATTCTTGGCGGTTCTTTCAATGTATTTAATAAACTGAAAATATATATGTTCATCATCAAATGATTCATCCAGATTTTCATTGTAAATAATTATATGTAACTTTTTAACAGCTTTTCTTATTTCGGGTGGACTGTATTCTTATAAAAATAAATAAATATTTGGAAATTAAATTATCGTAGACACCTTTTATTTTTATTAGTTCATTTAACAAATTATTACGGATGGGACAAAACAGAGCATCTGGTTCATTTAATTTGTTAATTTGGTTTCTTTTTTTTATGGATTTGTTGTTTCAAACTGAGGAACATTTTTTTCAAATTTGTCTTGAGCCAATTTTTGAACATTGTTCATAATGTTTTAATATATTCTATTTGTGTATTACACAATTCATTAACAGAACTGAGATATATTTTAATAGATTGCAATTTTTACTTACATCTTTAAATGTTTGAAGAATATCATGTCATTATGATGTCATAAATGCGGCTTCTAATTTATTCATATTCTGTAATAATCAACTGGCTTCACTACGTGTAAGTAATTTTTTACTTACAGAATCTACTAACTCCTGCAAAGCATTTGTCACAGCTGTCTAATTTTTATAAAGATTCTAGCATGCATCATTTTTAGCAGACCATTTAGTTACTGGAAGTTTTTTAGAGTTGACTCTGCATGTTGGATGATAAGCCAGTGATATGTTAATGATGAAAAAAAAAAAACAAAAAACATATACGTTTTGAACAAATAAAAATAATTATTTGCCACGCTACAACAAATGGCTGCACATAATCAAATAAGGTTTAATGAGCGAGCAGAACATGGGGAAAAATCAGCAAATGGTGCACCTCACTTAATTTCGTATAAAAATAGATTTGAGAAAATATCCTAACATAAACTTTGGAAAAATCTCCTCATTGCATAAGAAAAAAACATTTTACACATTTTAAAGTTTAACAATATTGGCTTAATCTTAATACATAAAAAAAAAATCATATACATTTTTCTTCCACCTTCCCCCAAGTTCCACCAGGGCTCACCCTGGCCCTACTAAATATGAACCTGTTTGTCAATAAAAACAGGTCCATATTTAGTATGGATATTGGTACAGATATCTTCACCAACACGCGGGAGGGGATTCATAAAAAAAAACTTGCCGAGAAAAGATTAAATCATAAAACAATGTTGCTATCATCGAACCTTAATTCGTTTTTCTTTCAATTTTTAATTTTGCTTTTTAATTATTATTTCATAATATATTATGAAATCATTACTCATTAGTCACACTTAAAGCTAAGTTCTTCAGTGAATGGAAAATCTATATTGTCCTATATGTTTTTATTCACCGTTACGAATGCGTTGCAACCGTTGAATTTGTAATAGCGGATAATATATAGGGTCCATAATATGGCTTCGGTTGTTTATTCTGTCCGGAACTATTATGTCCGCTCTTTGATTTTTGATGAGACCATCTTCAAACGTTGGACACTTAATTTCTTCGCACGCTTTGTGAGTTTATAGGATGGGAAAAGTTAGACAGCTGAATGTGCCCTGTGCCCTGTGGGTGGAGTTTCGCAACAGCTCGGTTTTCGAGCAGACGCCTCGGACGTGCGGTAACTATATTAAATCCTATTGATTCTATAACGTTGTTATAATATAAATACAGATCAATAATATTTTCCCTGTATCATGATTTCTTATATTTTTTATCAGTGCTACAGTTAACAAAACAAAATATGTATAAATAAATAAATAAATAAATAAATATATTTATACATACATCATGGCTTTCAAATAAGCATGTTGAATATTTTAGGTACCTATAATATTACCAAACCGTCATAACATGATTACTAATTAATAGTTTAAATAGTTTAATAATAGCGATATGAGTTGCTGCGATATAAATCGTAGTGAGTAATGATGTTATGCGAGTTATGGAGTAATAATACAAATAATACAATAATAATAATAATAATAATAATAATTGGTCAATATGGTTCGTTTTATCGTATATAACAAGCCGGACAGCTGCTTACGCTACAAGCAGTTGTCATATTTCGCTATTAATTCTACAATAGTACATTTAGTTTCCGAGAATAATAATTGTTCAAGTTGTATAAAAAGTTATACCTAATTGATGTAATTAAAAGTATGCTCTAGAAGTTCTACATGGTTCGTCTGTAGAATAGAAATCGGAAAAAGATGGTTCATGGTGACATTGTAATCTTATAACTAGTTATTTTTAACTTCTCAATAGTTTACAAGAAAATAATTACTTGAGAAATCATACTGCTTTTTAGTTTATACTTAAAAAAAGTTAAAACATATTTTGAGCTTAGTCAGTTTCCGAAAGTAGTTTTATAATATAACAAAAAAACCTGACTATTATTTTAGTTTCTAGTCTAGTGGGACTTAGACAGGTTAGTTTATTAAATTATATTACAATACATTAATGCAGTAATGTTTAAAAGTACTATAATAAATATTTAATATGATGTTAAATTCGTGTTGTGAATTCGAAGTGTTTGTCGTCCCCTAGACTGATGTATATACCAACTATTATAAGGTTAACGTGTTATAATAAACACTGCATAAAATAATTGATTGTAAATATGACAAGTATGTATTAAATGTAGTATTATTTTCCATGTTTTGAGGGTCAACAGATATACTATGACATCATATATATATATATATATATATAATATACATAAAGAAACTTTTAAGTAAGTATAAGACATAGGTTCATATGTTATAATCAACATTAACATGAATATGACATGTTGGAGTTTAAAATAGACTTTTATTAGAGGTTATAATTTTGCAATTTATAACTATCGAGTATGTTGTGACCTACACATATATTTGTTTTTAAACTACTATTTCAGGTTGGGGTGTGGTATAAAACACCCTAAACTAATACTAGTTTAATACTAGAATTTTTAATATCGATTCCAAAATACATTTATCACTTCATTCAAAATCAAAAAAAAAAAAAAAAAAAGAACGGATGGGCCTCGCTTTGCTGTACAGTTGGAGGTGGAGTGCACATCGTTTATAGGATAGGTCATTATTACAATGGATTTGTTAAATTTGAATGCAATGATAGATATCATTGTATACGAATAACGATTCTGAATGGAGTTAATATGTTTGTCTAAAATGTGTATATAATAATATAGTATTTATATTTAATTTGAATTATAATGAAATAGTATGCAATTTCGTAAAAATTTAAATTTCAAACAATCGTAAAATTTTTTCTTTTAAGTCCGGTAGAAATTTTTTTTATATATTTTTGAAGATTAGCTTATGGACAACCTAGTGTTAAAATTTTGAACCTTAAGTATAAACAGAAAAAATTTTATGAGTTTTCAACTACAAAATAACTTGCAAATTATCGTGATTTTAACATATTTTATACAAATTTGAACTTTATGGGCTTATAAAAAAAATTTGAGTGAAACGATCTCCGATATTTTTTAGTTATAATTAGTATAACTTATAATTAATCCTTTAATACATTTTCAAGAGTTTTCGGATAGCCAAATAAATTTTATAGATATTTCAAAAAAAAAAAAAACATACAAAAATCGAAAATTTAAATTGTCTATAAATAAGTCAACATAAGTCAAAATACTTTGGAAATACCAATATAAAGGTATAGGGAATACCAATATAAAGATTTGGTGAAAATTTCAAGTTGTTGCGGTTTTTCGTTTTTGAGTTAGAGCATTTAAAAAAAATATAGTTTGTAAAAACGTGATTTTGCGTAAAATTTCCCGTTTTTTTGTAATTTTTTTATAGTTTTTTTCGATTTTTTTAAAAAGTAATGAAAAAGTTGTATTTTTGACATACCCAAGTACCATCTACATTCACTTTCCTTTCATAAAAGTTGCTGTTTAAGAAAATTGAAGCATTTTTACTGCTAAAAAGGTGTCGTCAGACACAAAAAAAAGTAAAAAAAAAAAACACACATCATTGTAAAATCAATAGATTCCATTACTCCGTTCAGAATCTAAAAAAAGAATAGAACAGGGACTCGCTCTACTGTACAGTAGGGAAAATAGTGGACAAAGTTCATAAGATAGCTTATTATACAGGATATATTAAATTTGAATGCAATGATAGATAATATTATATACAAAAAACGATTTTGAATGGAGATGATTTGTTAGTTTAGAATAAGGTTAGTAAAGGTTAATAAAATAATAACTAATAAAGTATGTATTATAATGTATTATGTTATATTTAAATGGTAATATTATGTCAACATTTGCTCTTTAAACGCTTATAAAAAATATTAAACCTATGTACTCCAATAATTTTTGAATGAAAGTTAACTTTAGTGAAATCTTCTTATACATTTTCAAATATTTTTGAAGTTAATTTTATTTTTATCAACAATTATAGAAAAAAAATTCAAAAATCAAGTATTTTAAACGCTTATAAATTGCTTAAAAATCAATAAAATATTTAGGAAAGAAATTGCCTAAAGAAAAGTGTAATATAAACAACTGGTAAAAGTTTCAAGTTACAGCTATTTATATCTTTTGAATAATTACAAATATTTAAAATTGTTTGAGGACAATCGTTGTTTTATGCAATTTCATAAAAATTTAAACTTAAAACGTTCATAAAAGTTTTTCCTGAAAGCCCGATAGAAATGTTTATATAATTATTTGAAGAAAACTTATGGACAACCCTGTGTTAAAATTTTGAACCTTAAATATAAATATCAAAAACTTTATAAATTTTTAACTACAAAAAACTTTATCGTGATTTTGAAATATTTCATAAAAATTTGAATTTGAAAGGCTTTTAAAAAAAACGACAATAAGTGTAATTTATAATATATCTTGTATTAAATTTTTAAGATTTTTCGGACGGCCAATTTTTTTTTCAAAAATAAATACTTAGAAAAATCGAAAATTTCAATTGTCTATAAATAGGTCAAAAAAAGTCAAAATTCTTCGAAAACTGAACCATATATGGAAAATTTTAATACAAACATTTGGTAAAAATTTCAAGTATTTGAGGTTTTTTGTTTTAGTGTTAGAGTATAAAAAAAAAAAAATGTAATTTGTCAAAAAGTGGGTTTGCATAGAAATTTCCGTTTTTCCGTAAAATTTTTATGGTTTTTCCCGACGTTTTTGAAAACTATTGAAATTTATACCAATTAGATTCACTTTCCTTTTAGAAAAATTTCTGTTTAAGGATATCGAAGCATTTTTACTGCTCCAAAACATAATGACAGACAAAAAAAAAAAAACACACACATCATTGTAATAAAAGCAATACATTTATCACTCCGTTCAGAATTTGAAATAATGATATTTTGCTTCGTAATATGAAATTGACAATGTTTTGTACAAACATGGTAAAGTAAATATGCAAACATTTAAAATATATGATTTGCAGTCTTGAGTCACATGAAAACACGTCAGGGATCTTATTGCCAATTGATAGTAACTAGTATAGGTACATACTACCTATACCTACCGCAATTTACTAATCTATTCTAGACTTTTAGAGTGTCTACTGTCTACCGAGGTCAGTATGAAAATGAAAATGAAATGGAAGTATATTCACTGATTACTGATTATTGATTAGTAATTACTAATATTTCCAACTTGGGTTTACTAAATATAAGAAAAGTATAGCCGATCGTCGAACGTTTTGATGCCTTTCCTGTATGCGAGGAAACCTAACCGCATAGTACTATGGTCAATTCAAGAACATAACCATCGGATGTCTAAATTATAGAGATATCGTACTGTTGAAGATAAAATACCAACAATTAAAGACATTAGGAACATTTTAAAATTAAGAAATTTTAAAAAATGTGTACTTATTTATGAAATTAAAAATATTTCATTTTGTTCGATTTTCACCATGTATGTTCGTGATGTTATCGATTTCTCGGCAGTGGGAGTGTAGATTTATATGTCTTAAGCAACCATGTCGATTTGAAGTTTTTAGATTGATTGATAAAAAAGTCTGTTTTATTACGTACCTATATATTATCGAGCGTGTTTGAGTGATTTGAATTGAACCAACAGCCAAAAATCATTTTGTTTCAAATATTGAAATATATAAGTTCAATTCGCGCTTACAAGTCATCGATACGCAATATAAGGGGAACACATATTATTATTATGCTACAAAAAAATAACGTCTTCAAAATTAACCTTGCAATTCACATACTATTATAATGTATTTACGAAAGTTTGTATTGGGCGCAAAGTTCAAGTGTAACATTTCCAGAAAAAGAATATTCATCCAATATTGTTTCATTTTATTTTCTTTTTACCTTAGAATTGAATATGCAACAGTAATAATACTACTATTTAATACAAATTACAATATAATACTCATGACGTATGTGATACATTTACGATACTATCCAATAAGGACGAAATAATGTTCATCCGGATTTCGGACCGTCGGTCTGTAGTGTACGTATTGTTCGCCTTCGCCCAAGGACGTTAGGGTAGTGATTTTACGGATTGTAAAAAGTAATATAATGTCGCATTAAATAGAATATTCTGCAACAATATTCAAGTTTGACGCTTACCCATAGTATATGTACGCGAATCTAGTCGGTCAGCTTTGCTGCCGCAAAACTTGAAATGGTAGTAATACGACCAACATTTTTTTACGCCCTTGACGAGTTCACCTTTTTTCCAAGGAGAACACCGCCAACTGAACGGATACTGCGAAAATCTGTGTATAATAATAGTAAGTGAAAATCTTATAAAAACGAGTTTTCGTTTGGTATACAGGTAGGTCGACATAATATCTGATACTGCGAGTACTTGTTTTCATACACGTGCCTAATATAATTTATACCTCACATAATGTTCAAGTACGACTAGCTCCGAGTTCCCGACGATGCAATGCCACGCAAAAGACATGGCGAGGGGAGAAGGGGCGATATTTTCAAATTTTTACTTCACCCAGTGGCGGCTCGTAGCTTGGACGACCCCCTACTAAAATTAATAAAAAGAAGAAAATTGTATATTTATAAATTTTTAAAAAATCAATTATTAAACTGCATTTTTCGAATAGTATATCCTTTAAAATTGTATACATATTTGTGAACATTTTGCAAATATTAAATTTTTTTCCTCGGATACCAGGAGTGTGTATGTGTACGGCACTGTACGCAAACAAACACGAGCACTGAGCACTAAGCAATTTTTGCCATTTGTCGACCGGCAACGGTCGTCCGAGTTTCAGAATACGTACACAATATAACTTATAAGCGATAGCGCTGCAATAGTGTATACATGCGGGTACGTTTAAACTGCGATGTTTATTATATATATATATATATATAATACGGATTTTGGACGACCGGGTAACGTCGTCCATACAGTTAATATTAGTTGATATTTATTTTTAAAATTATCTACGTATACACTCGTCGCTTGTTAACGATTATTATTTTTAAACACTTATTTAATTTTTTTAAACACATATGTGCTACATATTTAGTTGTATAGAACACATTATTATACTTAGTTTTTTTTTCGCTATACTTCGGTGTATTGTAAGTATAGTTTACTTGAATCGGATTAGTAATACACTTAAATATTTTAAGTTGTTTCGTTGTTAATGTCATCCGTATCGAGGCGTACATTGAATTAAAATATGTTAAATAGAAAGCACTAAAGGATCGATTGAACGATAAAAACATCAATAACAAATGAAAAGTACAAAAGCTACTTTTATACTGGAAATGAATCAAACATTTTCATAAAAGAATATTTAATATGTTAATTATGTTAATTTGTTCAACCCAACATGTTTTTCAGTTGACAGATGGGTATTTTAAATAAATGCTAAGGATAAGCGTAGACGCGTAGTATAATCGGATCAATATAAGCTGTGATTGCACATTTTATCGATTAGTTTTGACTTAATCTTTACTTATAATGGGTGCAGTGGTTTCAGTTGCCTTCTGCACAAGGAGAGTGATAGACTTTCTATCTGGACAGTCGGTCTACTACACAAAGAAAGAGGTCTTATGGAATGAATAATCTAGTAGGTAATTGTGAGTGTTTGTGATAGTCTTAGACGTGTAAATATTTCAGAAAATGTAAACTTTCTGTTTTCCACAAATTTATTTATAAATATTTATTAATTCCATCATGAAAAATCACTGTGCAGGTTCTATAGAAATAAATTATGCACACGATAACATTGTAATGAATTATAGAAGGTTAATCACTATCTAGAACGGTTACATTTAAATATTTATCGTTATCCGCTCATAACTGGAAGATCAAATGTTTGATTAGTATTTATCCTTTGTAGTTTACTGAGTTTATTATTTTGGCCCACAATTTTCAGAAAATAATGGCTGTACAATGTATTTGTGTTAAGTAACATGGCAAACGCGAAACAATGTAATGCCGTAATGAACTACCTCAACTTGCTGTGAAATATACAAAATATATTGTTTAAAACAATATGAAACCAATGTGTACCACAAAGTACGTATAGTATGATATAAGAGCACCTAAGCACCTTAACGCATTAAATTTAATCATAATAATACAATTATTTTTATAAATATAAACATTTCCTTTGAAATCAAAAATGTATTAGAAAACTTGATCTATAACTTATAACAATTATAAAAAAGAAATATTATATGAAAAAATTAAGTAAAATATAAAACAATTACGTCAAAAACAAAAAAAATGTCTAAAAATTGAAAAATAAATTTATATATTCTGAATGAGGAAGGTATAAAATGAGTTTTTAGCTAACTGAGCATTATACATAGGATTAAAAGAAAAAAAGGATAATTCATCAACATTCTAGTGGCTATCTCTAGTAATTACTAAGATTAAAGAGTTCAAATTTAAACAATGAAACAGCCTTTTAAAATTATTTTAATCACATGTGCAGATAATTATAAAGGATCCTAAAAAAGTACTTAAATGCTAAGCCAAGTTAACAAATAAAATCACACGAATATACGTCTATAAAGTTAACATAACTTATATTTTACACCTGTGGATGGGTCACATATAATAAATCATATTTATGCTAAAACAATTCGTCTATGGTGTCTATACAGCTAGCTTATTAACTTGTTGAACGTTATAAGAGTTTGTTAAACTTCCAAAAGCGATCGTATTAGCTTTGCATGTAACTGATAAATTATTATATAATGTTCTCTGTGTATAGCCATATAGGTCTCAATCACCTGTTGGACGATAACTAAGTATAGGTAGTTACACGGTGGACTCATCAAAGATTTAGGTGTTCATGCATGATCCAAATGAAATATATTTTAGTTTGGTACTTATACATTACTAAGTCTTATCGTCGTATGCAATATGCTGTTATTTTTCGCTTGTGCTCCAAAAATTAAGACGCCTAAAAAAAACAAATAACCGAAATTTAAATACAGATATTCTAATATAACATGTAATATGACGTGATTTTGAATGATTAATGATTATAATGAAACCATATAATTTTGTCAAAAGTCTAGCAAAAATATGGCACCTCGCCCAACATTTTAAATATTTATATACATTAACAGGGACACTGCTGAATATTTACGCATCTCATAGCTCGGTATATAAATACTTTAATAAGTTTTTTTGTGATTATTTTTGGAGACTTATAGATAAGGATGCTATATACCTATATATACTATGTTGGGTAAAATATTTATACAATAATTAACTTATATTGTGTATACTAATATTATATTAACATTGGATTTATAATTATATGTTGTCGAAGCAACAAAGGCAAGTAAAAGGTTATTGAACTTGAGTTACAACTTATAGGTGTATCCGAAGAACCAGTTTACGTTCTTCGAAAATAAATGATAATTTTAAAGTGGAAAATATCTTTGATAACTTATAGCAACTGCATTCAAAAAGAAACTGTATACTTACATAATTAAATGGATTATCATCATTTAATTATCAAAAAAACGTATGTCAGTTTAAATTTTTCACTGAGAATTTTCAGTCAAAAAACCTCTCATTGAATTTCAAACTTAGGAACAATATTTGGTGTACCAGTAGAAACATCGCTCGATATTTAATGAGCGCGGAATACAAATATTTTTTGGAATACATAATATCAGTTTACGACAAAAAGGTCTGATAAAAAACATTCTATCAACTGTTGTATTTAATATTTGTAAATTAAATGTGTATAATATATTAATTTTAGCTCCTTTCTCATATTTTAAAAACATTTTTATTGAATTTCAATTTATTATATTTGGTTTTGGAAGTATTAATTAAATCTAAACAGGTTATTATTATCAGTGCAGTACCTATGTAGTATTTATAATAGTAGTCATTATAATATTTAGCAACATTATTTATTTTTATGAATCGAACCGTTTACGATGATATGAATTTTGTTTTTTAACGATTATGAGCATAACATTATTTATCAGAAATCTGAATATAATCTTGGATAAACTTATGTGGGTAAAATTTCATGAATGATATAAGTATAAAATATAAAAGAAATATTTTGTAGTAGAACATTATGATAAATAAAATACAATTATGAATGTAAACGATTTCAGTCACATACTTTATCAGCAGAAACATCATATTATAAATTTTAAATACAAATCATATAACACATGTAGTTTTTAATTAATAATATTCATTGATTTTTCTAAGTTTCATAATTGTATGATCCATCAATGAACGCGTTATGAATAATTCGCGATTAATTCATAACAATAATACTAGTTGGAAGAAAGTAATAACGTTTTTTTTATGAATGTAGGAAAATGAAATAATATTAATATCACTAATTATGGGTTATAAATTATACTAATTGAATGACATAATAGTTTGTATTATGTTTATACTGGAATAGTTTTGTTTATTTTAAATTATATTATAATAATAAGTACAGTTTTTAAAGGCCATATCAAAATGTTTAAAGAGCAGTGATACATGTACGCCCATCGTTAGAAAACATATCGAAGCCTCATCGAATATTATAAACGTCGTCTAAATACTTTTAAATTCAAATCGTGTGGATAACATCATTGTTTGAATAACAACAACGACGACCAAATATTTGTTCAATGGTTCGTTGAAGGTAATGGAAACAGATATTTCTGTTGTGCCCGAATAATGAAAGATGAAACGAAGGAATTTTCGGAAATTATAAATGTATAAATTATGATGAATAACGTTGATGGAAAAATAACCATAATTATTATTGGCCAAATTCATAGATAAATACTGTTATAAACCAAAAATGTACGTTAATCTCCAATTTTAGTGGAAAATAATGTTAATTTTTTTAATCGAAATTTTTAGATTCCAAATAATATTAATTGAAACATGATGTAGCTACGATGATTTTATAGTTATATTATATGGGTTTTATTTATTTTACAATTCCATGACTTAAACTGTTACATACTGTTATTATTTTTCTATAGATCTATTATGATAAAAATATAATACCAATTAAACCAAACTCAAAGTATCAAAATTGCTCAAAGTACTATTAAAGAAACACAATTTTGACAAAAGTGTAAAGTTTTTTTTTACAAAATGTGCTATATTTTTCTCATAAAAATGGCATCGACAAAAATAGCTTATTTTATGCATTATACAATTTAAAAATTGATTTATTAAAATAATCAGTGGTGTTCCCAGGATTTCAAAATGAGAGGGGTGGGTTCAACTATTTTACTGTTGGCCCTAAACACTAATGAGAAAAAAATAGGTAAACAAGAAAGAAGTCTTCCTATTTTTAAGTATGCTTACGTTATTGTTGTGTTATGTATAAAATGAAAAAAAAAATCTAGTCTAAAGTTTAATTTTCTGGTATTAGATGATAATAAGTTTAAAACATTGTCAGGTTTTTTGATGTATATTTAGAAACGTCAAACCATTCAATCTATTTTTTGATATTGTGTTTCTAAGGTATGTTTTTAAACGCTTTAAAATAAAAAATGATTTCTCTCCGGATGCTGTAATTACAGGAAGGGTTATAAGGTATTTTAAATTTTAATAGTTTATGAACTGTGGGGAAAACATTTTCATCACTCTGAAGAAATGTGTCAATTGCATTTTCACTTTTGAGATTTGTACAATATTTTCTCCATAATTTTAACTTTTCTATAGCTTCAAGTTCAGTAATTTCAATATCAACTATGTATACTCTAACTAAGTTTATTATTTCATTTTCTTCATCATTTAAAATTTTTGAACTTAGTTTTTCTGGTAGAAGACAACTAAAGTTTTGAAGTAAAGATTTGTGTTTTAGGAATCTGTCATAAAGTTGTGTTAAAAACTATGTAAGAAAGGTTAAAAACAGCCAATCAATAAAATTCCTAAATAGATTTTTCATTTACCCCTATTTGATTATTACATTGTTTTTTTGCTTTTGTTAAATTAAAATAAATATTTAAATTTAATTCCTTACACCAATTATTTACTTTTTGAAAACACTTCTATCTCTGTTATCTCTGTAAGAATTGAATGTACTTTCAAGTTTCAACACAAAGGCTTGAACGAGGTCTATACTCACTGTCTGCAATGTAGGCTCAAAGAAAGACCAATACCAAATATTTTTCCTATAATACGAATGGATAAATATATAATGTCTATAAATCTATGATATTACAACCTATAGGCAACAATTGTGATTTAATAAATAATAACTATAATTTATTAATATTGAATGATAACGCTGAATAATATAAAATACTATTTTATAATTTTTTTGATACGATGGAGAAGGGGGGGACCTCTATCTTCCTCCTGGGTACGTCACTAATAATGATTAAAAGGAAAATCATAATTTTTAAAAGAAAAACTTATAAAATAACTAAAACAATATTGATTAGTACTTATGCAGTAGTGAACTTATGTATTTGAAAAAAAGAAATTCTATCAATATTTTAAGTGTAATAGAGGAAAATTTTAACTCTGCATTCTCGAATTATGAACACGTTTTTGCTCTAGCATATGTTTTGTAATATCAGTATATTACGCATCATATTTGGTATAACATAGTATAATATACAGAAATATCCGTTATCCGTTAATAATCTCGTGATTACGATAATTTCCACGTTTATGGGCGAGTATTGTTAAAAATTTTGTTTTTTTTTTAGAAATCACACGAATAGTGAATATTGTGAACAATTGATACTAAATCAATTAATTTTTAAAAATAAACCAAAGAATTTTCATTTTTGACATTTTTTAAAAATAGTAACTCTATTATATAAAATTGTTAATTTTTCTCATAATTTTGAAGGCTTTGTTACGTAAATTATTAAGCTTAAGGATTTTTCATATTTTATTCATTTACAGATAAATTCTATTATAAGGTTTTTGTTTTATGAGCCGCGAGCCGGAGGTTTGTAATCACTAAACTTATATTAATACCATAATCAATACTCTCGTCCGATGAAAATTGTCTGGCTAGATGAAAAAAATATATTGAAAATCATTTAGTTAATGAATTGAACTTATTTAAGAGATAACATTTTCAGAGAAATTAACCCTAACGGTCATCATTTAATATTTTACGAACATTATACAATTTATGAAATACAAATTTGCACTTCAATTTCCTCTTGCCACAAAGCGTCAATTAGATTTATTTTTGAAAATCTATGAATACATAATATGGTATTCAGTCAAGTAAACTATTGTGAAAAAAAATGCATTAATATCTTTACCAACAAAGGGGTTGGCGCAATTGTAGTAAACCGTTGTGAGACGCGTTGCAAGTATAACTTAAATACTGTAGTCGAGCAAGAAGAGATGCACGAAAAGAGAATATCATCGGGAATATTTTAAGCATAATATAATATGTATTTGTAATAATATTTATAATATATAATATATTTGTAGTTAATTGTTACTTTTGACAAACCCCGACTGTTTATACAAGACAAGTACAAGTATTTTTTACGTTATGAAATTTTTTTCTCGTTCGTTGCAGACCATAAGTGACCACGCAACGTCAGAAAAAAGTTGTAGTTAAAAATTATGTATTACTTTATACTATGGTGTATCTATATTATCGGAATATATATATATATATATATTTCGCTTATTGTAATAATCATTATAACAAGTCTGGTTTCAGCAAAACCGCGTAGCTTCTATTTTACGTTCGGGGGAAGAGGGGACAGCAATGATGCGAATAGAAGGTCGATTGGCCAAAAACTCGCGTGCTGTTGACAATTCGTGGTAATCGTACGGCGATCGCGCGAGACCGAACCACTGATCGTGTTGTGTGTCCGTTTATCCTGTCTCTTTCTAGTGTACCGCCGAAGTCATTCGAGCCGGGCATTGCGAATCGCGCAACACTACCATTTCGTCCATCTCCTCCAAGATCGACTGGTAAGTCAACATTTATTTAAGTACATCGATTCCCGAGGCTTGAGTGACGTGAAAAATACCATTCCAAGCATCGGATCATGTCATCCATACGGTTATTTTCTTTTGCTTCCGAGCGGATTCGATACCGTAATATGTTATTATGATCGTAAAAATTATTTCAAGACGTCTTTGTCGATTTAATGTTCTATGATAAATTTGGCCAAGAATATCTTATAGTTCTATAAACAATTTACAATGTGTAGTACTATAATATATACCCACCTGCCACAGATATCGAAACGGCGCGGCGTCTAGAATTTAAAAACTATTTTCACTAATTTATTATCTGCATATTTTATTAATAGCATTGCGAACGTATTTACTTGAATAATTGAACATTATGAATACCCGGTCTTTATTTGGCATCGCTTGTGAAGAGTAATAATTTTTTTTTTCGATTTCCGGTGAACTTTATTATTATTATACTGCAACACTTAACTTTAATATCGATTCGAAGTACAAATTTAATATTGAATATCTATCTAATTTAATTATAAATCTAAAACATTATTATAATAATTATTTATGCCAAAAAAAACTGTCTTTGATAATATTGAACAAAAGCTATCGATTTTCATTATTACCATAATATTTATTAATTTATGTGAAAATTAAATTTTTATTTTAATTTACTATCCATAAACTAAACGTAAACCTATAAGCCAAGGTTCTAAATTCTTATATTTATTTTAAATATAGGTATATAATATATACATATTATATGAATATGTATAAATCATTGAAAAAAATAAAAAAAATACTTAGCATTGAGTATTATTAAAAATCTCTATCATGACTGGTGTCCAATTGAAAATTTATCATCAGGTAAATCACAGTAAAAGTCATACAATAAAAAAAAATTGGTCATTTATTCATTTGAATTTTAGTATGAACCTGCACGTAGTAGTATCTTAAATTAAGTTTTTACTTAATAAGCGTACCTTTAACCACGCTTATAATATACCAACGAAATTTTTAACTTTGGATATTAACTTGACTACCATCGTCTATCGATAGAAACGCCTACGCATGACTTTGAAATGGTGACCTTCGGGGATTTAATTTTAGATGAATTCCATGTAGGACTTAATTATTGATATCAAAATTGACCTGCAGTACATCCATACGAATATGCGATAGATTCTTCAGTTACAATGTGTCTTCACAACGTCTCTGACGTATATTATAACAAAAAAAAAATTAAATACCGTTATTATAACTGCTTGGATAATAGTATACGACAAAATACTCATATCTTGCAGGATTTTCTCATGTTCTTATTTTCCTCTTCAATAATTTACCTGTGAAGTATAAGTATATGGTATATATGTGCTCAGTGCAAATTGTGGTCAACGTGTGTCGTGTAGGCATCTGGCATGGTATTTTAATTAACTAGTAAACACGTGGAAATCGTGGAATCATAATAATTTATATCTACCACATAATTTATAAACAAACCTTGAATACATCACCAGACCGGGTAATTATATGATACCAAAACAAAAATTCGATGAATACGTACAGAAGAATTTTAGTTTTTTTTTACTTTTTAATTTTTATACTAAGATTTCGCAACACCAATCGTCTGCTGAAATTATAAAATTAAATTTAGCATCGGTTTACCATGGTGCATTAATTTATAACTGGTTTGAACCGTGATAAAATTATTGATGATTTAATAATAACTTAATTTAAAAATAACCGCTATAATATCTTTTACATTATACTTCTACGACAAAATATATATAACTACTAGGTGTGTACATCAAGTTACGGATTAAAAAGTCAAGTAACGGTTGTTCTTTAAGAAATGTATTATTATACAGCAATAATACTGATTAAATCAATTTTGTGGTATCAACGACTTTTTGGCTACGAAATAAAACATGTAAAAATTGATTTATCAATGGAGCTATAAACTAACTTTACAGTATAAACATAAACTAAACTAGTGGGTATAACACTACTATTCTATCTATCAACCGTATAAGTTGGGTTAGTCGAGTCACGGAAAACCGTAATATATTGTTTACTATTTTCTAGTACAATAACTAATATTATTATTATGTGTATACTTTATATAATATAATCAGTCGCATTTTATAAACGTGTTTGATGTCTCAAGTATCTAAATAAGAGATCAATGCTATTAAATTCCATTATACAATAACACAAACGTAATACAAGCATGTTTCACCGAATTGGAAGTAAAAGAGCACGGACGAGTTACAGGTACTGGGTGTTGAGGACTTGTCCTGCTCACCTCGACGGTTTAAATCAATGTTTTTTTTTCTCAAACTCGGTTGTGATAGGTACCCAGTAAATATGCATTTATAACCTTAACCTAAACCAGGATATTTTTAATATATTTAATGATTAATAGGAATTTAAGTATAACTTATAAGTTATAGACTGAGCGATAAATTAAAATTAAATAGATAAAATACCTAAAAATAGTAACAGTAAAATTTTCCGTGTTTGTCGAATAAACGAATAGTTAGTTAACCTAACCTAGAGCTATATAATAAGGGTTTTAAAAAACAAGTTTTCATATACAATACATGAAATATTGATATTTTAGTATTATATAATATAAACATAACAATAGTAACTTAAAAACAACATTTTGTTAAATCTAAACATATTTTAACTTAAATAGTATGTGATTTAAAGAAATTCTACATTTTTTTTAGTAAAGTAGTAGTAAAAGTAGCACTCAATTAATTTTCAATTTGCTTTAAGTCAACAGTTGAATTACTATACAATTGATAATCTATCTGTATTTACTTATATTTATTAAACTATTCAAAAAATAAAAAATAAAAATAAAATTGGTGAAAGTATTAATTTATTAGCTGAATGTCAAATTATAATTTTTTATCTATTTAAAATATAATATGTTATACATTGAAAAAAATATGGTAATATTCAATGACAAATTTTATAATTAATGAAAAAACACTGATAATTTTCTAAACTTATTGTTTATTGAAATCAACTTAAAGAGTAGGTAATATGTAAATTTGTGAATATCCGGGCTTTATGTGGATAACCTCAGTGGCGCCGAACAAGAGGTTCAAGTTTGGTCATGACTAATCAATATTTTTTTTTTTTTTTTGGAGGGGGGTTCCTTTATAATTTGTTATTAACATCACTTTATGGGGGTGGTAGATGGTGTGTGAATTTATTTGGCTGTTGATTAGACCATTTCAAAGCTGATTCGGTGCCACTTGGTGACCTTAAACTCGAATGAACTAATTTATTGTAATTCAATTATATTTATTATTGTTTACCATAATTATATATTATACAAGTATTTACGTTTAATAGTAAGTTTTTTATGAGTCAAATGATCAATCAGTTGATTTTTTTAAATTATAAATTCATTGATAAGACATCTAAATTATAGTAAATCAAAATATATAGAATGACTTCTATTGTTCTATCCATTATTTTTAACTTTTTTTTTTATTATAAACTATATTGCACTATGCTGCATTAAAAATTCAAATTCTTAAATCATAAATTTTGTTCTACTGTTAAAAAAATCCAATATAGCTATTATTTGATTTTTAGAAAAAATATTTATGCTTATATATTAATATGTAATATTTTCTACAATTTCTTTTAAGTTTGTGAAAAAGTTAACAATAATATTGTTTGTTAAATAATTTCATAGTATAATTATACGTACAACACTATTAATTTATATAGAGCTTTATCTAATCTTGATAGAACGTACAATAGTTGTACAATTATTTTAATTAATATATTCAAATTTTCAAATAATTAAAAAAATTACCAAAGATATTTTAATACAATATTTTTTTCGAAGAATCCGGTTTAAAAAATACTGTTTTTATTTATTATTTTTATTTAGTGGTAAAATAAAATTTTATATTTTCAAATTTGAGTTCCAAAGGTAAAAATTATTTTATTACAATTTTGTTGTGGTGTAATACTATAATTTTAGGTGATTAAAAAAATTGTAATAAAGGATGGAAAAAAAGTTATTGCATTTGTCGAATCATCCTGTTAAACGTGAATGTAACAATATTTTTCTACGTAGGTACTACCTACAATAGTGAGATCGATTTTTGATCCAAATCGGCTGTGTATAAATTTTTCCGTTTTCATCGTTCACATCATTTTTATAACTGTCAAAATGAATGGGAAAAATGGAAAAAATCAATAAAAAAATTGCAGGAAGTCGCACCGGCGCTCACTCGTATCTGAAACGTATATAGTATCCGATATTTAATATAGTTTACTATAATATAGCGTATAGTTGGAAATCCTTCCACAGGTTTCCGTCATAATTCATGCGTATTTCTTGGCATTATTTTGTTCTCAAAATTTTCCCGGTTCAAATTCGATATAATATTATGTTAGTAGGAGGTATACACAGTCTCGAGTTGGGCAGTCGCGTTCTTCCATGCGTTCGGGCTGCAACAATTTCAAGGTCGCTCTGCAAATATTATAATATATATATATATATAGGTTTTAACTATTACCTTGACCCAATACGTGGCGTACAAATCAAATACGCGACTTGCGCCACTCGAAGCGGTGCCGTGTGTACGGGGTGCGAATTCAATGGCTGATATAATATTATTATTATGTTCGGGAATGCGCATATAATGCACGTATGATGATACACGCGCATTACAGATTTCACACACACACACACACACACACACACACACACACACACACACACACACACACACACACACACACACACACACACACACACACACACTCCACCATTATAACTACGTCATTTGGCAGCTACAATCTAATATAATATAAGAATTATTACAAATATTATTGTTAATAAATTAATTATATACATTATTTAAGGTTACGTAGGTCATCTATGATATCGTAAGTCGTAGTAGATACGAAATTAACATAACGGTCTATCGAAACCGCGTCAAGTGTGTACCGTCAATTATTTTGGGAAGGGGGTAAAATCACACCACTACTATTCTATATAATTTTTTTCTTTTTTTAATGTTTTACGCAATTTGGTAAACGCGTAAAGTTGGAACCATACTATAATGTACTAACTAAACGTATATATTTTTGACTACATAACGAGCATTTTTTAATAAACTAGCTGTGTGGCTTTCTTCATCGTGATCGTTTTCGAAAGTTTTCCATCGCTCCTATTGTATTCAAAAGGGCTCGTACGAGTGTTGTCCCCCAGACATGAATTGTGCCAATTCAAAATTTTTAAATGTTGTCGCAAAGTACCTATCATTCGAAAAAATTTAATACCTAACATTTTTTTGTGAAACGCGATGGTTGTCACAATATAAGTGCATCGGCTATTTTCTGAAAATTTTATTTTAATAATTTAATGCCTTCAGTATTTAGCTAATAATGGTCTTATGAATTCGAATACAAAATACCGGACACTTCGTCCTCAACCTCGAATTTTCCATTTATAATTATTAATCACAATGACAATAATTGCCAAATACAGCAATTTCTTAAAACTGGTCAGTAATATTTTACAAGGTGTATCAATGGAACTTTATAAAGTTCGGAAACATGTAGAGGAATTGATAGAAATGTTAAAAAAGTATAGAATAAATGTAAATAAAATCTTTGATTTATTATTCACTGACACAAAATCTATAGCGTATGGATTACTATTACTTGTCCCAGAATTACTGGAAAACAATTACACTGGAACAATTATCCATGTTGCCCATGCGTATAGTATATGTTATGTACGGAAGAACGCTGCTGCAATGTATAGACATACAGAACAGATCGAACTTCGCAACCAGTCGATCGGAATAATTAATATGTGTAGGCATACATGTCCCATAAAATTATTACTCTACGTTACAATGATGGTGTTGTCGATACATCTATCGGAAGGACTCGATGAATTAAAAATGATGGATATATTATAATAAATAATTTTTTATTGTTTTTGTACATCATCAGGAATATATGTATAGTGTAGTATTTTGATCACTTTTAACTTTCTAGATCGTCTCGATTCGTTTGTATCGTTACATTATGCTTAATAATTATTGTACTCGAACTCGGTTAAAAATGTTGGTAATAATTTTTATTGTTAAAAATATTGTCTACGGTGAAACTACCTATAATATCCGATTCTATACAATTGGTACGGCGCGCGGCGCAGTATTGCGGTATACTGCTGCTGCTGGTGTGCGCGTTCTAATTAATGCGTATTTACACACGCCGCGGTTGTTCGGTTTATTATGCATAATATACTGTCGATGCGCGTAAATTATAGGTCATCGATCATTATCGTTACAAAACACGATTTCGAAGATAACAATAATATTTTCATCTCCCGACAAAACGTTTTGTACAATAACGATTTGACGTAAATGCGGCGTTTAGACATAATAACGTATAAATACGACAAATAGACGTGTTATACGTGTACGGTGTGATGTACTTTATTATAGTTTATTTATAATAATAGTATCGTATACCAGAAAATTCGTGTGATAATTACAATATTAAGCTTTATTCGTGGCGATCAAATGACAGTCGACTCCAGTATGATATATATATATAACATTTGCATTATTCAACGCGTACTTACCTATACGTCAAATTCGACGAAACGTCCAACGATTGATATTACCAATACGGTTCGCATCGGATGATTATTAAATATTTTATAATATTATACTCTAGCACGCAAAATCCAATATTCAGTATATTATATACCTTCTCGATTTTAAGGTTAAGCTTATTGTTGTTGAAATTCGTTGACCTGCAAGCAGTGTTTTTACTTTCATTCATTGTACAACGACCGAAAAAACAATAACACACCGCTACTCAATAGAAGATTGAGATGGGAAAATAACGCGCTGGCCTTGTGTTTAATTTTTCTTTTCTTTCCAATACGGTTTTCTTATACGTTTATTCATATATTATAATTAATTATTGAACACGTCTACATATGGACACTGGACAGATGGCTAAAACTTATCGACTAAGTTCGGGAAACAGTTTTCTCAAATTCTATAGCTTCTTAGCAAATGATTCTTATCAGAGTAAAACAAAAATTCATAGAAGGATAAAACAGGGGATATCAGAGGATGGATTGACCCGGTAGAACACTTACCCCCAGGGCACAAGTTACAATGGCACGTGTGGAAGACATTGAGTTAATGGACTTAGAGTGGGAGTGGGAAGATCTTAGAATAACATGTTGAAATAAGGATACTTTATAATGACTAATATGCCTCTTACCACCGTGGAACATCATTACAAGCGATGGCATATTTATAATCTATAGATATGTTCGATGGTACCTGGACCCTGTACGATAGAAGACTTGATTCTTGCTAACTAGAAAGCCACGGATGCGGCTCAGTACTGGACAAATAAAAAAATCTATAGTCGAAACACTAACAATATTTTATTTATTTATTTATTTAATAATTTAATAATAATAATAATATTTATTCAAATTAAATAAATATTTAACACCCCAAAGGGTAAAAGTACAGTATGTGTAAACTAAATATCACTAAATTAAGAATAATTAAATACAATTAAATTAAATTAAATATCTAGATTTAAATTATAAAT
The DNA here is from genome assembly GCA_025469195.1 of Chaitophorus viminalis. Classification (NCBI taxonomy): domain Eukaryota; kingdom Metazoa; phylum Arthropoda; class Insecta; order Hemiptera; family Aphididae; genus Chaitophorus; species Chaitophorus viminalis. The sequence continues at coordinate 38,018 of JAIPRK010001426.1, forward strand.
ACAAGTTTTTAACTTATTACAGGAGTGGAAAAAAAAAAAATCAAAATTATGAATTAAATTACATGATGTTGGTAGACGGAACACCGGACTATTAGTAAAGTAATTATTTTTAGAATGAGGAATAGCGAAGGATGGGTTAAATCTTGAATTAAAAGAGGGTACTTTAAGGCCGATTTTTTTAATAATTCTGGACAGTCAATAACACCATTCAGGATTTTATACATAATCGTGATATCATTTACTAATCTTCTAGTTTTTAGCGGTTTTAAACCTACATAGTTTGCAATTTCAATAGTGTTATTATACGGGTAATTAGTTTTAAATGTAAAAAACGTAAACAATTCTTTTTTTTTTTTCTAATTTATTAACTAAACTAGATTGGTTAGTATTCCATAATACCGTTCCATATTCAAGTAAAAATATTACCAGCGAGCAATATAAAACTTTCATATATAACGCATCATTAAAATTAGAGCAGGTGCGTTTAATGAACCCCAAAACACGAAGACTTTTACCGTATATTGAATTAATATGGGCATTAAAGGACAAATTGGCCGATAGGGTAAGACTGATCCCAAACTTGACTTACAGAGTTGAGAGCCGTACCATTAATGAAATATTGACAGTTTATAAAAGATTTAGAACGGTTAAATGAAATGCAAACACATTTAGATGAATTTAGAGCCATTCAATGAGCACCAATAAGAAAACAGATCCAAATTATGTTGAAGGGAAGTCGTATCATTGAGACAGTTGATTGGCATGTATAATTTCATATCGTCCGCAAATAGTAAAAATTAACATGATTTAAAACAATTATTTAGGTCATTTAGAAATAAAATAAAAAGCATAGGAAATAAATGTCCACCCTGTGGCACCCCGATATGAGCTTAATTGTTTAGGAAAATGAGTTATGGATTTTAACTAGTAGAGTCTGGCCACTTAAATAAGAAGAAAACCAAGATAATAGTGGATCTCTCACACCCATTTGCTTAATTTTGTTACAAGAAGACTGTGATCTACCTTATCAAAAACTTTATTTAAAGCTACACAGAGGTCCGTGTAGATAGAATACACATCGACTTAACCACCTAATGAAATTATATGAGCTAAATACGAATAGAACACCAAAGTATTTGTTAATATGGATTTAGCGCGATGACAACCATGTTGTTCACTAATAAGAATATTAGTAAATACTTGCGTCAATTTTGGTTCTATGATTTTTTCAAAAAGTTTAGGGATAATGTTCATTTTTGAAATAGGCCTGTAGTTCGTGACCGACTATCTATCACCAGATTTCCATAACGGTGTGACAAAGCTGATTTTCCAAGCTTTAGGAAATATTTCAGACATTAAAGAAAAATTATATAAGTGTTGTAAAGGTTTAGTTAATGCCCAGCGGCAGTTATGCAGCAAAATAGGTGGGACAGAATCAGGGCCAGATGAAGAGATGCAGTTTAATGAGGTTAAGGAATCAAAAACTTCACTGACAGAAATATCTAACATACTAACATTAACACAGTCAATGATATTACTTACTACAGAGTCATTAAATGAAATAGGCTTTACATATACAGAGGAGAACCATTCACTAAATGCATTAACAACTTCTAATTGGTTATTAAAAGTTTTCCCTGAAAGGTGAATAGAGACTGGGATATCAGTATTATTTTTAGACATATTAATATACTTCCAGAAATATTTTGGATTGTTGATAAAATTTTTTTGTGTATTTATAAGGTGAAATGAATGACAATTATTAATTAGTTGCTTGCATAATTTACGATAGTTAGAGAAGATTACATAATCAGGTTGCAATTTGGAAGCTTTGTATTTTCTGTAAGCTACTAACTTTTTTTTAGGTTTCATTTAGGTTTATTTATATTCTTATATATTTTAAATTGTAAAACTAATTATATTTACTAGTCTAATTTCCTATTTATATAGTTACACTATTCGGATGCATTACGAGAAAAAAAATTGAACACGTAATGTAGCCACCAATATTATGAAGACAAGTTATTTTCTTTAAATTTCACTGTCTTCAAACTTAAAGAGTTAATACGTTTTACGGACTCATAATTTCCGGCATTGTGAAATTATGATAATTCCTAATTTTCTACGTTTCGGCCGACTGATAATAATATATTGTCATTATCAAGGGGAAATCTAATGATACGGAAATCATTTGTAATTGTTTGTAACACTTATGTTTAACCGAACCACGATTAATCTACGTAAAGAAATTATCGTGAAACTAGTGTAAGATATTAGTTTACTGTATTGTAAACTATATAAACCGTTGCGGTTAAACATGATTCAACCGATATTGTAGAACAATGATGCGTACAGATTTAAAGTAATTGCAGTAAATTATCCAGTGACCTGCAATACCTATCTTAATTACGCTGCTAATAGAAATATTTTTTAAAGAAAATATCTTATAGGTTTTACATTGATTCTAAATCCATAAGTATTTTACTGTGTTGATCGTAGTTAAAAGCAATAATAATTTTGAACAATTCTGAGCGGTCAGTGATTTTTTTGTGTCGGTCGATGTACTATAGAAACCAAAGTATTGAATATCTTAATTTATATTTTCTGAAAATAAATAATATATTATTTTCGTCGAAATTAACCGGAAAAAAGTTTTATCGCTAGCAATAATTTTAACACAAACAATTAAAATGGTTTGAGGAAAAAAGTTTTCGTTTAACATACATTATTTTTAATTTTACCAAGTTGTGAAATTAATACATTATTTTAAGATCTATAAAGTTACAAAACAAAAAGGTTATCAACATCCATCAATATAGTTCGAATTAGACTCATGATACTAATCCACCAGCACCTGATGAATAAAGAGGAAGCAACAATATGTATCAGAAGTGGCAGATTTCTCACAGTCAAGCACACCCTAACCAAATGCCGATTATACGAGAGAGAGATAATCTTCTTAAACATATCCAAATTTATGAACCTTATTGTAAATGTCTATAAAATATACCTAGATCTAGGTATTAAGAAATATATTGTAGGTAGTATATATTATATGGGGCCCATATGAGTTATCTCAGTAGGGCTCAGTATTCATATGTACATGAAATAAAATAAAATAATATAATATGCGATGTTAAAAACCAAAGGTCATTTAGTCGCCGAGGCATATTATAATAAATAATAAGAAAACAAAAAGTTAATAATATGGGTTTTTGTATTACAGATAGAGTTTGTATCTAAAGGCTTTTTATGTTTTATTATTATATAATAATCTTTGACAGTAATTTCGTGTTTTTAACCATTGATCGGCTCATTGAAAATGAGATTTTGAGATTTAGAGTGATGTCACATTATCACTAGATAACAGAATATAATCAAATGAAATAAAATCAGTACTACTACAGTATTACACCAGTTTACTCACCTATATTTACTATTCAACAATACACATATTGCTATAGGAAATCAGATCAAGGTCATTTCGATTCTGAGCAACTTATATCTATATATATATTTATATTATACATGCTCAGATGTTGATATGCATTTTATAAATCAAAATGAATTTATTTACAAAAAATATAATAAGTATATTTTTAATATACAACCTTGTTCTAATTTTTCAATCTTTTGTAAATCGTTGATTGTTTAGTTTGTGGCATGTGATTTAGTATTGTTTTCATAAATGTCAACGATTTTATTTTTACAAAAACAAAATATGTTATTATAATATTATTAAATATTAACATAATATTATTCTGACATTCTTACATTCAAATTGTTGTGCATACAAATTAATTTGGTATAATATAGTTTTTATAAAATGCCTGTAAAGAGATCAATATTTTAGTTGAAACCTGTATTTACGTACAAAATTTTATAGATAATCTTTGACAGTTTTAACTTTTAAAATATTTCAATCCATAACATAGTACAGTTGTAATATAGTTATGGCTGTAGAACAAAAATGAAATTCAAACTCAATGTTGACCAGAACAGGTTTAAGTAATTAAGATAAAAAATCATTAAAAAAAATAAATAATTATCATAATATTATCATTCGAGTGTTGTCGATGACAATTTCTTGAAATGTGGATACAAGGCAATCATCTTTTCACGCAAGTACATTTTGTCTAGAATACCTACCTACAATATTGTGTATATCCGAGTATCCAAGGTTATAATTTAAGAACACGAATAATATGAGCTCAAATTGTTTGTATCTTGACGTTAATTCATAATATTTGAGATTTCTGGTGTAACAATTCAACAATATATCAAGTTATATAATAAAAAGACTAGGTCGTTGGTAAACACCGTGTCATGTTTATATAATTTAGCGTAAACACGCGAGTCATTTTTAAATTGTAATTATCATTTTACATTTATAATTTAGATTATTTACAAAGATTTCAGTTTATTTCATTAAAATTAACCATCGGTAAAAATATATTACATAAATAAATATATATATTTATAGATACCAGTACTAGTGAATAAATCGCGTCAAGCTGTCGCATTTTCTCACGACAACGAAATATATAAGCATAATAAAAAATAACACTTTATCATAATAAAATTAAAAACTCACTTTGTACATTTTGACAAGAAATAACTGCAAATAATATTGATACATACGTATATATACGTATATTCATTACGATTACAGAAATAGAATTTATTGATATAATTAGCTTCTATTTTTAAAATCAATTTCAAATACTTATAAGGAGATACAAAAATTATTTTTTTCCAAACGTTTTTGAATAAGTTCAAATGTTTTTATGAAGGTACAAAATTTGAAATAAGAAAATATGAGTCACCAGGGTTCTTATAACAAATGTATACTGTTTACCATGTTACATTTTATTGATTTTCAACGAGTTCCCACTACAGCGTACCGTGTCGACAACAACGTGTCGTGTACTGTTCTGATGCACTATAACCACCGTCTGACCGGTGCAGTTATGGTATAGTTATCATATTTAATGAAATAATCAAATAATGAAACTATTGCAATTTAAAAATCGTATTCGTCGTTCACTCGTTTATGTACGCTTCGGTTTTCATTTTCTTGCCTAGTTCGTTTCGTAAAATTTATTAGACAATAATATTTTAATACGGATTACCACCACTGCACGGTCAAAAGTTGAATATACTCGTATTCTGCAGCTATGCGGTACCGTTTGGTTACTTGTACCGCTGAACCGCATGCATAGAAGTATGTAATGTGAAAATGAAGGTTTGATAGTTATTATCGCGGAGTTCACTCGATGACACTTTTGCTATCACCATAACGACTATTGCGCTTTATATTGTCATCGTGAAAGGTGCGACCATCCATAACTTTACACGACACGACACGGCTCCATGTAGTTGGTACCCAACTTTATATAGTGATAGTAAATTACTGAGTGCCACGGCTACAACCGTATCTATCACGCAAGATAACCGTGGTTAGTACATATACTAACATTCAACAAGTATTTATTCAAAGTTAAGTTGTTGTTTTTTTTTTATTATTACAGGAAATCTACATGGAAAGTACAAATCCTTAAATACTAATTGAGTTAGTAAATAAATAACGTTATATAAGCTGTACCGCCTGTACCGTTAGCTGATTACAAATAAATCATAATCATAGATTATTATATCTAACAAATTTATTGCACATTTCATGTTTATTCTGTCCGGGTTTTCGTCAAAACGATTTTAATCTAGAATTTTTAAGCAAATTTAATCTAAAAGTATTATTTTATCCTATTAAACGATATGTTATGATTTAATGAACATAACGATTCTAAAATGTACATATCATAATATGTAATTGTAGATAATGGATAATAAATGAGTGTAAAATATTTTAAAATAATAAAAGAATTAAAAATAACGACATACTTTCACTTTTTTGATTTACTTATTTTGTATTTACATACGTGTTGAACAAATATATTTATTTAATACTCAAACAGTGAACAGATTTCATAACCAATTGGTTAAAATCTTTTAGTGTTTTGATGAATATTTATTTAATACGTTATTTTGCAAAGTCACGTTTATTTAATCATTTCGTCTCTTTCATATGAGCATTACTTATTAACTTAGAGATTAGTCAATTTATATGAATTCTAAATGTAATAAAACGTGTTTGTGATGGCATTTAAAAAAAATCTATTCAAAACCGATGGAATTTTAAAATTTGATTACAATAGTTATTAAAAAGACGAGATATACAACCGATAAATTGAATTGATTCAGTGTATAATGTAAGTATATCTATATCAATCGCCCACCCAGGATTTTTATTTTTTTATTTTTTTTTTTTGGGGGAGACTTAAAAATTTTCTTATTTTCTTTGCACACAAGTAAACAGTTACCATTAATTATAAATAGTAATTTTTTTTATTATTATTATATGTTATATTATGTGTTTAATCAAAAATCCTTCATCATTGTAGTACTATATTTGTGAAATTATGCTATAATAATCTATAATTTAGTAAATTTTTTTTTTTTTTTGGGGGGGGAAGTCAGCCCCAAGTCCCTCCACTGGGTGCGCCATTGTTATATATGATATATAATAATGGTACTACCATTTTTAAAATACGTAGATTTGATACCTAAGTTTCAATACAATGAAGTTTAATCGAAGACCGCAAAATTGTCTATAATGGGTCCTTTAATATATAATATATTTATTTACGGGATAAATAAATTTAAATTACATTTTAAATATACAAGAAAGTTACATGAGTATATAGGGGAAAAGGGAGAGAAAAAATAATATATAAATTTATAAATATAAATCAAGTTGTGAGTAGATAATATATCATATACAATGAAAACATAAACATAAAAAAAAAACAAAAAAAAACAAAAAACAAAAAAAAAAACATATAAGTTAAAAATTAATACATACGTGAAGAGAGATCATTTAGTGAACAGTGAAAAAAAATAGTCATAATAGACAAATAATAATATTATAATTTTTTCTTGTTTTTACTTTATTTAATTATTACAAATTAAAGAATATAGCTGACGTTCTAGTTCATATTACTTTTTCATACGATAAATTTTCATAATTCAATTTGTTTTTAGATTCTGAACGGATTGATAAATGTATTTATTTATTTATTTTTAAACGCCTTAATGCTCTGAGAATATAAAAAATTAAAATAATTCACATTAGAACTTAAGTAAAATAAAAATAAACAAAACTGAAAAAAGAAAAAATATCCCATATGTAATAAAGGTTTTATAGGTAAATAACGTAAAAATTATATTTTCTGCTTGCTTATTTTTGAAAAGAAACAACAATGATGGTTTGAAAATTTATAGAGTACTAATCCGGATAACTATATAGTATGTAGAATTATTCAATATTAAAATAACTTTGCGGAATATAAATTTACTTTTATTTATTTCCTTGATTGAATAGGATACACTCTTATTTAAATATATATTGGATATTTTATGGATCAAACAAATAAGATATTTTTATTAAGATTTGACAAATGCAAGGAAAATTAGTTTTAAAAAAATTCAAATTACATTTAATTAATTTGTTGAAGTTGGAAAACATTTTTCTTATTAAATAAATAAATATTATTTTTAATTATTTCATAAATTAATTTTTTAATATAGTTTTTAAAATATAAACAATTACAGCATACATACATGGTATATTTAAAACTATGACATTAACTACAATGTGAAAGTAGATACCGTATGTTTCAAAAAGCTTTAGTTGTTTTTTATGATGAATTTCAAAATAAGTTAATATAGGTAATAATAATAATTAAAATAATACATGTTGTTTGTTTAGGTTTTCATCATTGTTGTTTTTTTAAACTGAAACTCGAATCATAATTGTTTATAATAGTGAATAAATACAATGGACAATGATGTGCGTGATTATAGGTATAGTATTATAATTAATATTCATGATACTATATTGATTCCAGAAGAAAATAATTTACGCCTATTATTTATCTTGGGTACCTATGTTGAAACCATTGTAGATGGATCGCTTGACCTATTATTTGAATCCAATTTATTGGTGTTATACTGTGACCAACGATCTCAATACATTTTTTAAATATTACGACGGTGAAAACCATACTAAATTTGATAATACTAAATTTGCTGTTATTATTTAACGCGTACAGTTTCTAAAGGCACTTAAAAAAAAAAAAAAAAAACAATGAATTATCGAAAGTAAGAAATAATTGAACAAAAAGTATCTTTAATTTTCTATGGTCATAAAAAAATGTATACTTTTTTACGCATAATGTCAACATAAGTGTTTGGATTGACAACACCTAGGCCTAAAAAATATAGTTTGATTCTTATTCCGATTACATTTTCCTACATGATATAAACATGTTTTTATGAATACCGTAACAATTAATTATTAAGAAAACTATGCAATATTATAAAAAAATATATATTTACTGTGTACAGTAAAATGGTACAGATAGTGAAGAAATAGGAAATATAGGAATGTATACGATAAGGATTTCTGAAGTAAAAAGCCTTTTTCATTTCGAGTATATTAATTTATTTATTCGATTGGTCATGAAATCCCACTGCTTATTTTATTCATCATTTGATGAAGATTACTTAATTAGATTAAAAATTATTATTTTTTACAAATTATACCTTGCTATAATGATTTTATTAAGTTTGTGGTTATTTTAATAATTTAGACAATATTGAAGTTTAATTCTAAAAAAAACTAAATTGTTATGTTTTTGTTTTCAGAAATCAAAAATATACATAATAATGTATCTGTATCAATTTTACAATTTTAAAACTTCTATTAACATTAGATTACAATGATTCAGTTCAATGGGAAATTATAATTGTTAAATTTTTTTAAGCCGTTTCAAGTTTGGATTTAAACGAGTTTACCGTAATGACTTGAAGAAAAATCTAGGCGAACACTTTCAATTTTTATAAACAAGTATCTAAGTGATTCAATTTTGATAGTTCTAGGCAAAGTAAAATATTTTTAACTTCTTTTTCGTTTACTTGTTTAAGTATTGAATTATCCTAATTGATCTGCAGTGTAAATTTATCCTCAGTTTCGTTTTATCGAACTGAATCCATTACTGATATGTATAATATTATGCAATATTCAAATTAAACTAGACAATGCACATATTTTCAGTTAATTTTGTTGATGCGTCTCTATTAAGTGTGAATACTGAAAATGCTGTTACTTAGGGTAAACTGAAAAGTACTCAGTCAAGGATAAAAAATCATTCACTAGAGGTTATTGGACGAAATTGAAAAAACCGGTTATTGTCTGAGTCGAAGTATCACATTCATAAAACCAATAAAAATTTGCTTTAGACCCGGTCAAGGTGCAAGGATAGAAGAACTTTCTTTCAAGGATAGACTATCAGGCGCGCATCCTTCATTAGTAATAATTGATTACAATTTTTTTTTTTAACGCAATAAATGTTTAACTGGTTTATGACAATAGTCAAACCAGTTTGATCGTTGTAAATAAAAAAATAAAAATAAAAACACAATTCTATTCAAGAATAATAACATGTTATAAGTACTGGGTACATATAGTATACCTATAGACACGTTAGTTGAATACATAAATTGTTCACACTAAAAATAGTCATCGGGTTGAAATTTATTTTACTTTGCTGACAGTAGAATGTAGATGTTTTTCATACGCAGAGAATGAAATGTATAATGACACGTTATTTATATTATTATTATTATTATTATTATTATTTGATTAATTCGACGTGTACACGACAACGCTGACATAACGCAGTTGTACTGTTCGTAATTATTATGAAAAGAAATACTAAAAAAGATACAAGCGTGACACGCGTTTTCATTCGTCGCATAGCGCATAAGAATTTGATTACAACTTTTGTTAAAGAATTGTGTAGATATTCTTCGGTAGAGCAAGAACGATGGTTCTATATATACCACCTATAGATCTACACTGAATTTTTACGTAGACATAATATTATAATAAAAAATATCGAATACCTATATATGTGTGATGCACAACAATCGATTTCACACTACGTTTAACATCACGGTTCTGTTGATGGGTTTTATTTAATTTTGAATTATACAATTTCAATAAAACAATAATAATTATATTTATATAGTATAGACGTAGCGATTTATAGTTTATACAATCGGATCGGGGTAAACAGGTAAACTGGTACAACATAATGTAGAGACGCAAGGCTATTCGTTAAAAGCATCACACAAACATACTATTAACTATTAAGTACTGGGTACTAATAATAATAATATTAAGAAGAACAACAACAATAATAACAATAAAACCATGATCGTTTGTTTTGTATTAAGTGAAATAAACAAGTATGATAAACCGTAATGCGTGCATTAACGTAACCTAATAAAGACACGTTTGGATTCGCTTATGTTCTGCTATTATCATAAGAAAATGTTGAAATTTTATCATATTTCGTTCAAAAGTACGCGAAGGCATTGGAGGTTATATAATTTATTAATGTGGTGTACTATTGTAATGAAATAATAGGTAATTATGGTTTTGTAATGACTACTACTGTAGTACTGTACGAACTATGCAGTTGTACTTATTATATGTAGAGTAGTTATACAAAACGGTCCCATGACACAATAATATTGTTATTTCGGTTTCGTACGCTCTCGGCTTGGCTTTCGAGCATTGATATTTTTTACAGAAATTTTATCGACGTGTACCATATATTATATACGCTTAATATTGAATGTATGGACTATGTATAGACTAGATGTATATAGTATTGCATGCTGTTGGGAGGTTGGGATAGTTTTCAAATTGTTTTTCGGTTGGATCATGTTTGGTGTAGGACTTGTTGTTTTAAAAATATCCAACGGCAAAATTAGAATATAATTATTTATTGTTTTACTGTCTCCTTCATTTTCTATGTGTACAGATTTTTGAAATAAAACTACGAACAATATTATTATTTCATTTGCATAGCTAACACACGTTGCATACTAATATAATTGAAAACAGTTTTGTTAGCATCTCATCCTAAGGTACCCAATGTATAAGTTATAGTTTGTAAAATATAAACATTGTTATGTTCTATAACAACAATAATATTCTCTAGGTCTTGTTATTATTTTGTCACGAAAATGTTATACATATAGAGTAAATCGATAAAAGTAATTAGTTTTAAGTTAATAATAGCTGCATCGAGTTACATTCATGCTCCATCAGCAAAAAAATTAATAAAGCCGCGTTATAAATATTGGTGTTCGTAATTTATTAATTTCTTATATTGATAAATATCTTATTAGAGATTACTTGGGACTCACTGAGAGACAAAATCGTATGGATGCCTAGAGTTACCTAAATAGTCGTGTAGCAGATGAATTTGAAAAGAATTATTTAAGTTTTATCAACTATATTAGGTAAAAGCTGAGTCTGAGCATCCTAATCCAAAATATTGATTATTCTCGTGATACTTTATGGAACTAGAACATTATATTTATTTTTACAAAAAGTGTGCGTTATCGTTTTTCGATTTTTGAGTGTAAGAATTATAGGCTTAAGAATATTCAAGAATTCAACATATTGTATGTTATTACTGTTATTAGTATATTATAATGCTAAATCGCTAAATACATGATATTTCTACTCAATCCAAACGATAGGTTTCTGAAGATAATAGGTAATTATAACGCATAATTAAGTTTCTCAGTGCTTCAAACGTTGTCAAAAACTCTATCAGACATCACGCTTGAATACAACTCCAGTGTTATCGGCACAAACCCAATATTCATTCATTGTGCGAGTGATAAAATATCTCGCGATGTGTTAAAGTGAACGAATTAATTTTCTAACGAAAATCTGTAAAAGTTTCCAACGTATTATGTAGTCAAGTGAAAGATTCAGATGTCTGGCTGAACTCTTTTTTTCTCATTCGACGATCATTATATATATTTAGAATAGAACATCTTCAATGTTAAGCTTAATAAGTCGAAACTGCAACAATTTTGATAATTTTACAGTCATATAAAATTACTATATTGTACATTTGTTAGGTCAATTTTAGATTACAACTCAATAATCTGGTCTCCTTACGCAACTGGTCCGATTAATTCTCTTGAAGCGATCCAGAATCGCTTTTTGAAACTTATTAGTATCAAATGTAAAATTTAACGTTTGCCTCACAATTCATATAAGCCTTTACTTTTATACTGAAACCTTGATACTCTTCAAGTCAGAAGGTTAAAACAAGATGTTTGTTTTATGTATAAACTTTTGAATGGCTATGTTAACTGTCCGGATTTATTATCTACTTTAACGTTTTTAGTTCCTGGTCATACAACTAGACAGTCCAACACTTTTTATATGCCATTCCAACGCACTTTATGTGGTAAAAATTCTCCATTTATTAGAACCATGAAACATGTAAATAACATTAATATTGATATTTTTATTTGTTATTCTGTTGATTCTTTTAATATATATCTTAATAATTTAATCACTTTGCTTTATGTTCCACATACACTATTGTAATTGGGCTCGCTCGTTTAATAATTAATAATTAATAATTAATAAATAAATATTAATTTGTAAAATTAATTTAGATTGTAAAAATATTTTGTTTTACTAAAAAAAAAAAACAAAAAAAATGAATTAGCATAATAAATGTATTTCGTTTTAAACAAGCATTCAGGCTTATCCGGTATGTAATATCCGTGATATTATAATTATCTACCATTGTAGTCAGTTTTCCGTTTTATTCAGTGTCTGCTTTAGACAGGTTTTAACATATGATTTTTATTACTTATTGTAGACACTGCATATGCTGACGTTGGTGTACATTATATATATATATATATATATATATAATACATTATACACGCACGCGTAGTACGTGTGGAATTCACAATCGCACGCGAACGATCCGGTGTACGGTTAGGTCTCCGGTATCCTATGAGTTGTGCAAGCATAAGTCGCTTACGGGCTAGTACATATTTTTTTCTCGAACGCATTTATCCCCAAGGCTGGTTCGATTCGAACCATCGAAATCAATAATCATAATAATAAAAATACCTTTTTCATGCCGAATATAATATGTTGTATGTATTAAAATAGTATATATACATAGTTGCATCAGCTCAGTCGATCGCAGAATAATAATAACACATCGCCCGATGATGGGGGAAGAACTACTTAGTCTGTTGCGGCTCGCGTGTGTATGTGTGTGCGTGCATGTATGTGTGTGTGTGTATGTGTGTGTGTGTGTGTGTGTGTGTGTATTTTGTAACATCGGCGACGACCGACGCGACGTGTGTCAAAAATCCACACGTGCCGCAGCGCGGAGAGAGTACCCATACAGTGATAATGACTGAGTTAACTAAATAATCACAACTAGACTCATATCGAATGCAATATGCTAGTAATTTGTTAACAGTTTAACACGTACCTGTTCAACCATTTTTTTTTTTTATATTAATTTTATACGTGAGAACAAAGTAAAACATAATCTGGTCGAAAAATATTAGATTAATAACAATTAGCATACATTATTGGAAGAGTGTTTCCTAAGAAAACACGAACATTTGGAATAAATATATTATCTCTACGGGGATGTAAATTTCCGATGACATATTGAGTGCTTGTATTTCATCGTGTAAGCTATAGTTGTATAATCAATATAAACGCGTTCCGACCGGAATCTAAAACATTAACTTACATTTGAGTGTTTTAAAATACTAAAATAGTTTGTTGGGTTGATTTTAAAATAAGTTCATACCTATAGCGCATTAAGTAAACATTAAAAAAAAGGTTTAAAGCATTCTACTACCATATTGGAAATCATTAAGTTTAAATAGGCAACGCCTTAATTATTTATTTATTATTTTTGTTATAGGTTTAATATATATATAAACCTATATATAATATATATAAGAGACACAAATAAAGACGTCAAGATGTGGGACACTATCACCGAGAACTATAACACCATAATGACCGAATACAGCGGTAAGTAATTTTCAAATACACTTGTCAATTATTATAAATTATTAAAAATTGTCGATTAAATATTTATACTTAAATTATGGTAGGCATTTAATTTTAATTGTTTGAGATTTTTTATTTCTATGAATGCTTTACAAACATAAAATGAAAACATATAAAACAGTTTTTTCAGTCGGAAAAATGATGAAACATTCTAATTGTAAAACTATATCTATTATAATCACATTATAATATTTATTTATTTATAACATTAATTTATTTCTCTAAATCAGCAATTTGAAATAGCATTGAACTATAATAATAATATAATAATATAACAATAATATGGGTATGTTTTATTAAAAACTAAACTAATCCAAAACAAGGTATATTTTTTGCAAACATTAGTAGTTGTCAAACAAATAACTACCCTGTCTGGTTTTGCTCAAACAACCTGTTTTTTGCAGCATCAAATAATTATTTAATTTTAAAAACTGTGAATATATTTTACAATGATGATCATGATTGACATGATACCTGTATACAATATACTTCATAGAAGAATATACAATTTATTATACTTCTGGATAAGCACAGTTTTTTAGTTTCGTGGCCAATGGGAACCAAGATAAACTGGTTATTATCATTTATAATCATTTTACATTTTAGTTAAAAATATAATACATTTTAATAGTTATGGCAGTTTTAAAAAGTTAAATGTAAAATAAAAAAATTGAAATATTAATGAATATATTGTACTCCGAGGGACGAGAACTAATTGATATTCTAATTTTATATTTTCAGACAAAAGAGTTGAGGATTGGTTCCTCATGAGCAGTCCTTTGCCTACAATAATTACGTGTCTGTCATATGCGTTTATCGTTAAAGTTTTGGGACCATGGCTGATGAGAGATCGTAAACCCTTTCAGTTACGAAAAACTTTAATCATCTACAATTTTTTTCAAGTTATATTCTCCACGTGGCTCTTCTACGAAGCATGGGATGCTGCATGGGGCAATGGTTACAGTTTACGATGTGAACCTGTGGATTATTCGAACAGTCCAGCTGCTATGAGGGCAAGTGTTTTGATAATTATATTACAGTGTGTTATAATCTATAACCAAAAATAGACGTTTATTATAGTAATATAATATATATTACTGTTATAGACAAAAACAAAATGAACTCGTTTTAAAATAATTTTTCATTAAATTTCATGTGTATATGGAACGCGTGTTGCATAAATTTTATATTTATTGATAATTTTTATTTTGAACAATTTAATAAAAACATTACATTATAAGTTTATAAATGAAAATGTGGTATACACTACACTATTACTAAATATCCTAGTAACAGAATTGCCTATACGTTGCGCCGTCTAACACACAATTTGTTTTCATCCCCAGGTGGTTCGCGGTTGTTGGTGGTACTACTTTTCTAAGTTTACGGAATTCTTCGACACCGTAAGCAATGCACGGATCTATTGGCGGAATGAGATTTATAATTTAAAAACGTTATTGTTTCTCATTACAGTTCTTCTTCGTCATGCGTAAGAAATACGATCAAGTTTCCACCCTGCACGTCATTCATCACGGAATTATGCCAATGAGTGTATGGTTCGGCGTCAAGTTCACTCCCGGTAAGTCTTGACGGTGAAACGTTAATGGGCTTCAATAAGTTCATTTGTATAACTGTTATCAGGTGGCCACAGCACGTTCTTCGGTTTCCTAAACACATTCGTGCACATCATCATGTACACGTACTACATGTTGGCCGCCATCGGACCACAAATGCAAAAGTACTTGTGGTGGAAGAAATATCTGACTGTACTCCAAATGGTACGTAATTGTATTAAATACCATCGCAAAAGAATAACATTTTAGTAAAATTATTAATTTTTACCCGTTCGTTTTTTTCAGATCCAATTCATTATGGTGTTCCTCCATGCATCTCAACTATTGTTCATCGATTGCGATTACCCGAAGGCGTTCGCTTGGTTCATTTTGATGCACGCCATCATGTTCTACTTCTTGTTCTACAATTTCTACCAACAATCCTACAAAAAGAGGGTATGTGTTCGATTTACATTCATGTTCATTTTATAAATTTTATCATAAATTCATAACCCTCGGCGGATTTGTTTGTTTTTCTAAAATTTGTTAGAGAAAAAAATAATATTTTCCTCTCGCATCAGGTATTATATAGCAGCTGATTTTTATTCAGTAAACTTTTTCTCATTTTTAGTTGATCTTGGAAAATAAATATTTGTCGTCAGCATTTTACGCATCGATTTTTTGTTTTGATACGGCACAAAATCCGTACATCATGGCGCATAATAAAACTATGGGCGGTGATATTTAGTTTTCTAAAATGATCCGCCCTCGCGGTTACTGGAATCCTCTCTCGTAGACACCCATACAACTTTTTATTCATCGGAGAAACCTTTTTTTTTCACCGGCATTCGCAATCATCTATAACTATAATATAACATGATCATTACAGTTCTGGAAAATTTCTCTCGACATATTTAAATTTCAAATTAAAACTCAGCGGTCCGTTTTTTTTCACTCCAAGTTATTGTGTCTCCATTAATACGAATAACTATCGTCCTTATTATAAGTACTTACCACCTGTATAGTACCTGTACATCGTTTCATCAATAGTTTATCCCGCCAATTTATTGTGTTGAGAAATATTGTGAACAATTTATTTGGAATTGTACACGTTATTATTCCAATATTATTGTAATTTGTTCACGCAGGAAGCGAAACAGAAGATTTCTCAGCAGAAAAAGGACGACGACAACCGAGCGCACAACAGGCCCGTCACGGCCGTTTCACCGAGCGAGCAACGGAAAAACAACTCATTCTGGTCCAATTTATCGTCCACGCCATGCTTCTTGCCAGCCGTCACCGACGTAGATGTGGATTCTAGCAATGAAGTCATTAGAGGTACCACGGCGTACTCCAAACCACCCCATAGCAACACCACTACGAATGCCTTCATGTCAGACGAATCGTCGCTCCGTAACAGGGCGTTCGTCTCCAAATCGTCGCACGCGTAACACTCCTGCTCTTCCCCCCATGCATACACTGTACCCTTACGCCCGATCGACTAATCGATAAAATAAGACTATTGCTCAAACGATTTATCCTCCTCCTGCGCGGTATGCCAGCACAACGATCATATTATTATATACCTACCAAAACTGTGTTTTTTATTTATTGATTTTGTTTTATTTATTACCGGAAGATAATAATGATGATGATAATTATTTACCGTATGCAGAGAGGGGCCAATAGGATCACATTGCCATCATATCATTATAATAATAATATTATTATGGTATTATGTTAGCACCTTGTTTATAATACCTTCAATTTTCTGACTGACTCTCTAGAACCCATAGAATAAATACTGGCTACTGCAATTACGACTCAAATAATTATTATGATAATAATAATAATAATAGAAGAATCAATAGTATATTACTATTTATAACGATTCGTGTTTGTATGTATCTGCATAGTGTTTTTTGTTTTTATTCATTATTATTATTATTATTATTATTATTTATTTGTTTTTGTTTTGAAAACGTACAATATTTAAAAAATATTTTTATAAATATTGTTTCAATCGTGAAACGTTAACGCTCAACAAAAATATATCGATTCACAATGTGTTCAACAATCTAACGATTTTGTATATTATGTTAGGATTGGGGCACATGCATATGCACCTGTTATTATCAGTAATAATATGTGTCCGTATTGTTTATTGCGATCGTTAGTCAATATCAATGTTTTCAACATATTATAATTAATATATTATTAGGTTATGTGTATGTTTATATTCATATAATATTATTGTACATGACTGTATAATATTATGTGTAATTATGATTAGCATTAGAATATTATGCACTTAGGAGGATAAGGTAAAAACATAAACTATAGCAACTTCACGGCTAATAAAAAAAATCTCATTCGTTCGGAGATTGACATGACAGGGACGCAAATTCAAAATCATTTGCATTCCCAGATCAATCCTGTTGTGAGCGAAAGACGTATTCGTATCGCATAGTATAATTATGGGGAAACTTTTGGTCCATTGGCTACGAAATATTTTAAAAAAAAAATTACGCGTATAAAAGATCAATTTTTACATGTTATCCTTTTCTTAAGTTTTATAATTTTATATTCATTTTTTTGTATCGTCGACTATGTTAAATAATGGAAAGCTACGCCTGTGTTCAGTGTGATCCATTCGATATCAAGACACGCCCACGTATAGAATAATACAAGAATAAAAAATAAAGATTATATCTGTTATCTGTTATGCTCGACTGTATAATTCTCCCAAATGTACATTTATCTATTATAAAATCTCTGAGTAGACTAGTTCTTATATTGTATAATTATAATTGAGTCATTATAGTGCCCTATATTTCTTGCCTTGTTTAAATTAATTATTGATTGTATGTTTGATTTTCTATGAATAAAAATTATAAATTATTTTGAATAAGTATTATATTTTTAAAAGCATTTGATTTCGGAACACACTTCGATTAATGGTCTGATGAACACTTCTGTTTAAATATTGGAATACGTTTTAGTTTTCAATAATATGTAAATACAATTATACGTATTTAAGAATACAATAAACTGTCGTTCTTTAACAATTATTTATCTATTTAATGATAAAATATTTACAGGCTAGAACGATATACATTGTATATTGTATATAAAACATTATATTTTGAGGACATATACGATGTAATGGTAAAATCAAGCATTTTGTTGGCTTTACAAATAGTCAATTTACCTTATTTTTTTACTATATCCGCCTAGGCCAATACTTCTTAAACTGTGGCACCTTAAGGAGCAGTGAAATATTTGTATGTATTTATTTAGAACTACCAAATTTGTAAATGCATTAATGGAAAAAATATATAAAATCATTTTTGCCTATCAATCAAAATTTAACCGTCAGTCAGTTATATGACAATCATTTTTATTATAACATCGAAGAAGTGTATCTCACTTAAGACTATCGATAATATTGAAAATCTTAATATGGCATTTAAATTTAAGTGATACTGATTTACATAAAAATAAAAAAACATAGTTCATGTATTTTAGAAGAACTCTAGAAGCAAACCGGCGTATCGCTGTTTTCATTATCACTTCAAACATTGATTTATTATGCAAAAATATGCAAGTCCACCCATCACATTAATTAAAAATGTATGATTTAATTTGAATGTTATTTTATATTATGACCTTATAACGAATTCATGTTATTATTCGCATATTTAAGTGTATTTAAAGTTTAAATCTATTATATTTTAATCTATTACATTATCAAAAAACGTTGGTCTAGGCTACAAGCTTATTATTAACTAGGCAAATAATTGTTATTATTTATTTACTGAGCATTATTGCTTATTATTATTATATAAATTAGATAGTCAGTTGTCTGCTTTCAATGAGATTAAGGTCTCTTATAGCAAAACGGGCATTCATCTTTCAAAGGTAAAAACCTGTTGGTGATATATTTTGTTGCGTTAGGAGTATTTTAATATACAAATATTTATACTTGAAACGGAGTAATAATAAATTCTTAATAGTATAATTGAGCTGTATAAAAATAAAGTTTAAAATATTATAAAAATGTTCCATTTCTTATTATACTAGCCTAGCTCGTAATAGACGTTTAGTAAAATTGTATATAAATTTAATTCTTTGACTGGACATTTAGTAGAAAGCTCGTTTTGACTATATGCCAACGACACACAAACAGTATAGCACTCTACACAATAATATAACAATAATTAATGTGTATTAATGTATTCGTTTAAAATTACACGTGCAAATCACATATGAGTATGATTATAACAAGGTAATTTCTAATTATGAACTTATGGTATACAGAATAAAGAACTTGATTTAAAATACGTAATAATGTGTACATGTTGTATGTTGTACCTAATACATACTCGTAACCGTGAATAATATAATATAATGAAATCGCGTTAAAAGGGAATATTGTGATTGTTAATAAATAATATTATAAAACGGTAAAATGCAGTGTAGCAATATATATTTCCTCTTGGCCATATTAAAAACACCAATACATAAAATACATTCATTTTATGGCATAAAAATAAAAATATTATAATACAGGGATCAGATTAATATGGATTTAGTTCATCAAGAAAATAGCATTTTAAAAAATGTGAAGTCTCGTCTTAACTTTTTGTGGTGGTAGAGGCAGACACTATCAATTAAATAGAACACTTGAAGGACACTAAAGGACAACATAATTTACTTAAGTTTTTTTTTTTGAAAAATATTTTTTTATTAACTACCTTAAGTCAAACCCATTAAAAAATAAATTGTCAGTATTCAAATTTCCACGTAAAAATATGGAAAATATAGTCAGCTTTACTAACAACCGCAAAATATTTCATCATAGGCATAACAAGTATCTACTAAGCAAAATAAATAACATTTTCAGTTTAATTTACATAATAGATTTTTATATAGGAATACACATTATAGGCAATTCTTATAACTTTACTTGGTATAGTGAATTTTAAAACATTGTGACTCTTTTTTAAGCACAATGGTACTTGACAAGTTTGACATACCCAAATGGCCAAATAGTCCTAACGGAGTTTTTTTTTTTTGGTTGACATCACTATATTTAGATGATTTTTTCCCTAATGGATAATTAGGTGAATATTTGGCTTCTTCTAATCGAATTAATTTAAGTACAAATGGTTGATTACTTATTTCATTGATGGAAGATCTTTTTTTAGTAGAAATTTACGAACGAACACCAATCATTTAACATTTTAAACACATTATAAACTTCTCATCGAAAGTTTTTTTTATTATACTTTTGTACTCCAGAAATGTTTTTGAGTTTTTTAATATAATAAAAACATTTGTGACATAACAATCAAGCACAAGCAAAAATATTTTCATACAGAATTTCTGGCTTTTTCTATTATTACATTGGTAATCTTTTTTCAACCTAAAACGTTAAAAACTTATAAGGCAAAATTAAGTGGTGTCTGGTGACTAGTATCATGTTCGCACTAGGCACATAATATAGTCCAAGTAAAAGCCAAGTCACAACTTTTACCCCAAAGGTTAAATATGTATGTGCACGTCTGTTGCTATTCATCTCTTATCGCGTTCCGATATTTCGTTATGACTTTTTGTGTTATTTGCCCAACCACAGTAAAACGTGGTCTTTCTGATTCTATTACGTGTCTAACGTGCAATAATAAATTCCACATAAAGTGCATCCCACTTACACAAAGTCACAAAGTGATTCGGATCATCTTAAGTGGGTAAAAAAAATCAGGTCTTGTAAAAACTGTTCAAATAAGGAAGCCATGTCTGATAACTCTAAATCGGCTCTTCCGATTCTGTCATCTACAGAATAAAATATTGGTTTGATATTAAAAAAAATTGAAGCCCTAACTTCCGGACATCTAAGCTCACCGCTCTCGTAAATAAAAAAAATGAAATGTTAATGTCGTTTGAAAATAACTATGACTCAACGTGTCGTTTCTCTTGAAACAAGCAAATCTACTCTAAGTGAAGATTCTTTACCTGATTTTATTGGTCGTCAAGCACGTTCTAAAAAGATTATTATATTTAATGTACCTGAAAGCCAAAGTTTCGCTAATAATTTGGACATATCAACTACAAATAAAATTTTTAAAAAAGTCAATGTTGACATTAAACCGGTTACTATATACAAAATAGGAAAATTTAATGGACAAACCCGTCCCTTAAAAGTAACCTTATTAAATACAGTTACCAATATTTTCAAGATCCTGGGTTCATCGGGTTCGTCTCGATACTTAAAACCTTACCAATCATTCAAAGGTATAAGAATTACCAATGATAGAACTCTGAAACAACGTAAACACTTCCAAAATCTACGTCAAAAGCTGAATGGTCGACGTTCAAATGGTAAGGCTTATTTATCAATCAAATACTATAAAGGCTCTCCATCAATAGTCTCCACCGTTGCCGGTCAAAAAAACTAATAAAATTACTAGCTTACAATTGTATTACCAACATGCCAGAAGGCAGGAGCCCAGGAGTATAATTGCAGAGCTAAATATTCTTATACCGTCTTTAAACGCGTCTTTTTCTGACATAATAGCCTTATCTTAAACCTGGCTTTCCCTTTCTATATCAAACTCCGAACTAAATTTTAATAATTATATAATTTATTGCTGTGACAGATCTTCTTTAAATAGTGTTTATAAACGTGGAGGTAGATTTTTATTTGCTTCTTATTTAGTCCTTTTTCATTGTTCTAATATAATCCTATGCTATAGTTTAGAGACAAAAGGACTGGAAACACAATAATATATTCGGTTAATAAATCTTTGAAATTTTTGAAATATGTACAACTGTAGCACAGAATAAAAAGAATTATTTGACTGTATTGTGCTTTTTTGAGTATTTTTTTTTTTTATATAAAGCTTTCGTAAAAACTTAAGGCTCAACATTAACAACTATTACTACACAATAGAAGTATATGTATATATAATAAATGAGGGTTACATGTTACATGATTTATATAAAACTTATAATTTATATAAAACATATAATAACAGAAATGTGGATGTAGAAAAGATAAGGGAATAGGGAACACGAAATTGAAATAGTTAAGTTATATATAAGGTATTAGCTATCGGTATGAATGTCGTAATTAGAATGAGAAGAAGTGATCATTTTTGAGTTAGTCAACAAAAAATATGTAATAAATAAATAATTTTGTTGATCAAGTATAATTAAAAAAATTATATAAAATAGTACAATGGCACTCGCATGAATTTTTATTCCCCTGGGTTTTTTTTTCGTGGTGTGTTTTTATTTTTGTGTTTTTTTTCCATTGGATTTTTTATGAGTTTTTTCCATGGTCATTTTTGCCGCTCATCATAATTTTTAAATACATACCTATAGTAATAGTGCACATTTAATTTTCCATAAAAAATATGATACATTTTTAAATATATTTTGATATTCCTAAGTAGGATAGTTTATTAATTGGACCCAACGAAATACTTTTAATTTGTTGAAGTAGTAACTCCATTTTTCTATGAAAGATAAAAACAGTACTATAGAATAGATAGTATTTTTTTCTTTGAGTAAGTTTCTATCGTACATAGTATTATTTAAAAGCAATAAAATATTTGATGTAAAAAAAAATTCTAATTCATCTGCAATTCCTCACATGCTGATAATATTTTATCCTTGTCTATTTTTGTTACAGTATTATAGATAGCTTCTAATTGGCTTTTCAAAAATTGAGTATGGACTTTTTGATGGATCATTAAAAAAAATGTTTAAAATTAGGACACTTTTCCTTTTTCTCGAAGCATAATTTCAAACCCGGGTAGATGTTAATAATTTTTGTTATGGTCGGTAAAAAGGATGGTCAACGAATTTTTACACATCCAAAAATTTAATTTCCCAAAAAAAAATAATTTTATATTCAACATTTAGACACTCGCAATAATCTTTTAAATGTTCAACTCAAGCTCTATAGGAATGAAAAAAATCGAAAATTTTTGTTTACTTTGATTTCTGCATCAACAAGTAACTCGTCAGTACGATTGCATTCCGTAGAACAAAATATAAATATCACAACCTAAAGGTACCTCATAAATTTTCATTTTTAAATTATTATTTAAAATTGAAAAAACATTTTTGGTTTCTTTTCTTAAAAAAATCTTTAAAGTTATGTTGTAATTATCACTAGAAAATGCAATTGTTTTATCCAACAACTTATGCTTTTTCAAACGTTTATTCGATGATCTCTAATAAGAATATTGTAAAAATAACAAAAATTTATAAATCAACAGTAAGGAAAAACGGGATTAATACGGGATAGATGCGTCCCGTGTAACTATTGTGTGGGATAACGAGGCACGAATTTGAAATACGAGACAATCTCGTATTATACTAGAATCTAGTACTTACTATACTTAATATATTATGTTATTTTCATTGATATATAATTATATAAATATATATATTATACAATCATATATTCTCTATAAGAACAAAATTGAAAGTTAATAGGTTTTTTTATGTAGTGCCAATTTAAAATGGTAGTTAGGTATTGATAAATACCTATATACTAATAAAATATATAATACATAATTTGGCTGATACGATACAGTTCATAAAAGAATCACCTATGTGTTATTGCTTATTAAACTAGTTCAACGACCTTGACACAAAAATATTTATATTGGACCCATGATTGTTTGTACGAGTTTAGTTCACGTGAATACCAGAGTACTTATTTTCATTAATTGCTTTCTGTAACATAAACAAATACAAATGGTTTGATATTCTCAAATTAATTTCTATCTTTCTCAAAAAATGAGTTATAGTCTATAAATAATCAATTGAGTCATATTTCTAATTTTAAGCACTTTCAGAAACAACTATCATTACAAAAATCTACATAAACATTTTTATTTTTTATTTATCAAAATTAAAATGTGTCAGCATATTACATACTATTATAAGTATAAAATACTATACTAGGTTATTTGGTTAAAAAAAAAGTTGAATTTAAACTTGCTCTTCGTCTGTCAAATAGTAGTATATCTTGAGGTAATCGTGATTTTAGGCGTCAGTGTTTTTTCTGTTGTTCTCAGTTTGTAGAATCGTGTTCCATCAGAGGTTTTGAGATAGGTATAGACGTTTTAGATTTTCTCTATATATGGTTAAGTTTTCAAAGTATTTTGACATATTTTGACTTATTTATAAACAATTTAAATTTTCGATTTTTGTAAAAAAATTTTTTTTTAACATCTATAACATTTAATTGGCTGACCGAAAACTCTTGAAAATTTAATACAAGGTATATATTAAGTTAAACTAATCATAACTAAAAAATATCGGAGATCGTTTCACTCAAATTTTTTTATAAGCTCATAAATTTCAAATTTGTATAAAATATTTTAAAATCGCGATAATTTGCAAGTTATTTTGTATCTAGTTGAAAATTCATAAAATTTTTTTTGTTTATATTTAAGATTCAAAATTTTAACACTAGGTTGTCCATAAGCTAATCTTCAAAAATATATAAAAAAAATTTCTACCGGACTTAAAAGAAAAATTTTTATGACTGTTTGAAATTTAAATTTTTACGAAACTGCACTATAATTTAATTTAAATATAAAATACTATATTATTATATACACATTTAGACAAACATATTAACTATGTTCAGAATCGTTATTCGTATACAATGATATCTATCTTGCATTCAAATTTAACAAACCATTGTAATAATGACCTATCCTATAAACGAGGTGCACTCCACTCCCAACTGTACAGCAAAGCGAGGCCCATCCGTTCTTTTTAAATAATGTTTTTATCCAGTCTTGGAAGAGAGGTATTTTTGTGTAATTGTTGATTTGCCAATCCTATAATTTATACAACAATTTTTAAGTGAACGAATATAAAACTGATTATAATTAAATCATATACTTATCGAAAATATTAACAAATATGGAAAAGAAAACTTTAACGTTTTCAATCCAAAACTTCTCAGGACGGAAATTATTTTTATTTTTATAAGAAGCATTTGTGTGCATTTCTGTGATTGAGTAGATTCAGTTAAAGAAAACTATAAATACAACTTTTATACTAGGTAGTAGGTACTCCTGAACTTTTATATTTATAGTTTATAGATATATGCATTGAATGGAGTAATAAAATGTTTATAATCAGACTACTATAAATATCATTATTTCCATATTATAACGGAAGAATCGTAGTACAATAAATAAAGAGTCGGTTTTCAATTGTTATGTTATAGGTACCTATATACAATTTTAGACACTTGCAAAATATCGATACTCTGATACACAGTATTTCATAAAGACACGCCTACTTATTATTTTAATATACAGCTCTGTTGAATTATAACACATTTTTTTGAACACTAAAGTTTTTATGTAAAAAATTGATTTGATGGTTTTTCATTATTAGAAAATTATAATCCTATAAAATTTCGTTAACAAGAGCTATTATAATAGTTCACTTAAAATCGAATTTAAAAAAAAAAAAATTTTGCTGAGTTACTTTAAAATGAAAAAAAAGATTTGTCTAAGACATGCACTCGTGTGAACATACACTTTCAAATTTATTGATGATTCAACATATTGCCTGTCTATTTACGTATTACTACAACACGGGAAACATAAATCTGTTGGAAACCATTTGTATATATTATATATTCTACAGTCATCGACAATGAACATTATTCGTAGCTAAAAAAATGTGTAGCTACGATACGTTTTACTTTGTATGACGTAAACACATGTAAGATACCCATGTAGAATCAATATTGACACCACCTTAACTGGTATCATCAAACATTTTTGTTCGTGTTTTTCAGATATGTTTTACCTCGACACAAAAACAAAGTTACAAAACAATATGAAGATTTACCTGGACATCCGCTAGTACCTATGTAGAAAATGTATGTATAATATGTAAATATATGTAGGTCATCGAACAAATGGTATATAGTCTTTTAGATTTTAAATGTTTGTATAATTTGTTAATGTATTCATAGATTAGGAACTATAAACGATTTGTGATGGATTGGTTCAAGGACGAGAATGTATAATTCTAAATGTTAAACACTTTGCCAGTTAAATTGAATAATTTTAAGAATTCACGACAGCCATATTATAGTTATAGGAAAGCTAATAATTCAACCATACTAGAGGGTTTTGAAATTTAGTACTGTAAACTCATAGTTTAAATCTATAACACTACTATAGAATTACATAAGATCTAATTTAATATTTTAATGATTCAGTAATATTTATTACTGCAGTTAATAAGTAATTAGGTATTTATTACTGTTGAAAAAATTATCAAATTGTTATATTTGATGTGCAAGAATGTATTTTTTGCATAGAGGTGTTGATTTAATGATTTCTATTTTATTTTACAAAATGAAAAAGAATGGTGTCTATTGGTACTTGGTGAAAAAATCGATTTCGCTAAAGAGGTACAGTAAACATAATTTCATACATATCATTAAATAATAATTCTAATATTGGTGGTGAAGATATTATACTTATCAATGAAAAAAATAATGGCAAAAAGACCTTGAATTAATGCATATGTTTTTTATACCTGCGACATTGCGTTGATTTTTAACTTTTACTTCGTATGTATCGATTGCTTTTAATAGTAACAACAGAAAACCAGTTCGGCGTGTACCGTAGGTATACAATATAATCACGAATTCACGAACGCACGCGTGTTTTGTTTCACTCTCTTATATTGTATGACCGGCGCATCCGAGTTGGGTCCCGAATACTAGGGGCTAATCGCCAGTAGCGGTGCGTGAATAAAATTTATGGGGAGACTTAATTTTTGTGTAAATGAATGAAAATCATTGTCCAATAATTCATCCAATGTACAATGTTTTGATTCCATTATTTCAATATTGGATCAAAAACGCTACAAGATAACGCACTACACAAATATACGCAATGAATAACGTGTCGCCCGTTGGCACTTTGGCAGAGACTAGTCCTCACGGATTCCATACAGTAACCATTATCGATGCGATTACCCCCCGGAACTTTTATTTACCACCTATCAATTAGAATTGACACTGTCGTTCGACCGTCTCATTTGTTTCACGACGGCGGGCGTAGTCCAACCTTATCGCTTAATCCAAAAATAGCTCAGAACGTATTTTCATCGAATCATACGTATTCACCCCACGATGGACATAATATAATAAACACACACACACACACACACACACATATTTATAGTAAATATAGTTGACAACAGTATATTATTTAAACATATAGATTACACAAATACTTGAAAATAATTTAAAACAAATTAAAACAAATTTTTTTTTCCAATGTTATAATTATTGAGGAGACGCCGTCTCAAAGTCTGCCCTGACGCACCGCCACTGATAATCGCAGGTAGTGCACTAGTTGGTCCCGGATTTTAAAAGGTGCTATACTAATTGGGTCCCGGATTTTTAAGGCCGTGTTCTCACCAAAGAAACTTGCAACTGCAACTAGATCGTGCAACTCGTCGGGTTGCAATCGAATTTAAATTGCGTTGCGGTCATTGATCTCATCGAAGCAACTATTTTTGGTTTTGTTGTTCAGTCTCACTCTAGCTCAGTCGATCTCAATAGTCGTTATACCTTTGACTTAGTCAGTTATTTAAATTTTTTTTTTTGTAATTTAATATGTCTTCATCTGAGGATGACATTGTTGTTGCATATTTATACTTAAAAAAACGAAATAGACAAAACAAAAAGCGATTTTGGGTTCATCCACACTATGTTAAGAATATATGCTACAGTACGTTTATTGTGTCAAGAGAATTGGATCAAGATCCAGAAAAGTTTCATGGATATTATCGCATGAATCCCGAAACATTTAAAATCCTTGTAAGTTTAGTAGAAACCAATATAAGGAAAAAGGATACTAATTTTCGTCAAG
>JAIPRK010001427.1:0-55684 GCA_025469195.1 Chaitophorus viminalis
TTTAAATTTTTACGAAATTGCATTATAATTCAATTTAAATATAAAATACTATATTATTATATACACATTTTAGACAAACATATTAACTCCGTTCAGAATCGTTATTCGTATACAATGATATGTATCATTGCATTCAAATTTAACAAATCCATTGTAATAATAACCTATCCTATTAACGCGGTATGCTCCACCCCCTACTGTATAGCAGTTGTTACGGACAGACAATATACAATGTACTGAAGTCCGTAATCTGTTTATTATAAATGTTTTATTGAACAATACAAAAATCAGTACTGTTGTGGCAGCAGTGTACAGTAATTATGTATATTAGTACAACGAACGGGGTCTTGCCTACTAAGGTCCACACCGGAGGCACACTTATGTCCCGATGCCCTAGCTGCAGTAACACACTTATTCCCTGCGCCCAGCCTAATCCCGAGAAAAAATGAACAGTGAAATTCGTGTGGACGTCAGGTCAACATTGTTGATAGAAAGTCGGGTCGTCGGTGACGGCTGCTAGGCGTGTTGAAGGTAATCGGCTTAGCCGCGTCGGAAGGTAGTCGATTTGGATGGTCTTTGGTGTGGTTTTCTTCTGTTCGTTCTAGTGTAGTACTTTGACGACTGGAAGAAAACTGATTTCGTAATCGTTTTTTTGTCTTTGCTTTGTATATATCTACTCTGTTTCAAACTTTTCCGCTTCTTCCAGAGAGTATGGAGTGTAATTTTAGTGATTGTTTGATGGCGTTTGTTATCTATTGTTAGGTTAGAACAGTGGTCTTCTCTTAAATCGTTCTGTATGGCTTTTTCTGTTTACAATTTCATTGATGTGGTCGAAGTTTGAGTGTGTTTTTTTTTTGTATGATTTTTATTTTCTCGCTTTTTATAGTGTCATTTATTGATGCCATGTTCAATGAAGTTCTAATTGCATGGTTTAAGACGAACCTGTCGCTGCCCGCTATCATCCTCAGTGTTTTTGACTGGATGCCTCCAGCTTAGTCCAGCTAGTTTAAGTTATGTTTTGTGCTCACGCAGGGGTGGCATAAAATAGTATTGGTGTAATATAGCGTTATATAAGTACAATTTAGTTTTTTAGAAGAAGCGGACTGAATTCGTTAAGTAGTGGAAACAGTGTATATCTTGTTCCGGATGCTTAACGAGTATGTAACGCCGTTTTTGTGTGATCCGTAAAAGTGAGTTTGGAGTCAATTGTCCCACCAAGGTATTTCACTGACTTGGACCAGCTTAGGTGAATGTTTTCAAACTGTAGGGTTGGTGATTGGTACATAGATTGATTAGTAAAAATGATTGCCTTGGTATTCGTGGGATTTATAGTTATTTTCCATTCCTTGAACCAAGGAATGGCAAGGTTGATCTGTTTTTGTACTCGCTGCGTTGTTCGTTGCTCCGGAAGCGTAGAAAACTGTATCATCCGCGAATAACGCAATGTTAGTTTCCCTGTCTTTTGACATGTCGTTGATGTACATAGAAAATAAATGCGGTGAACGATAGGACCCCTGAAGAACGCCTGAACTCATGTCCGTATCGTAATCGCTAAACGTCCCGGTATATAAGAATATCCCGGGGCATTTTCTTGTGTTGTGGTTGGCCGGTACGTGAATCACAGAGTTCCTGGGCTCTGATTGGTGTAGACGGCGTTTTGGTTCACTAGTCAGTACGGTGGTTACAAGACTCCCCGCTCGCACGGTCGAATGGTCCGTATTTATTGACCTTGAAAAAGGCCGATATCGTCTTGGACCGTTTGGTTCCGAAAGTGTCCTGTTACACAGTGCGAGGCCCATCCAGTTTTTTTTTTAATATATATATAAATTTTTTATAAATGCATGTTTATTAAAATTAAATATACAATAAAAATTACCATGGAATTAACCATAATAATTTGATCGGGTTGATAATATATTTTGAGTGAATTGTAATTAAATAAATATTTTAATTCTAGTTCTTATCTCTACATGTCAAATTATTAAAATATAATTTGATTATGTTCGTTACTTTACAAAGTGTGGCTATGGCTATAATATCTTTCTGTGACACCTTGTGTACCTTAAACCCTTATATGGAAGTTTTACTATCGGTATAGGTATATATCATCTTGATATTATGCAAATACATAGCACTATCTGAAGCATGCTTGGGATCAAAATGTGAAACAATTTTATTTATACAATACAATTTACAATCTGTTACCTACTAATAAGATCAATAACAAAAGAGCTGATTTAATTTGAGGCTTAAAAATAAGACTGATTAAAGAACCCTTCCGGTAATTCAAATATTGTTCACCCCATATCTATTATTTATTTATAATTATTAAATTATACTCATTGACTATTGATATAGTGGATGGGAAATAAATAAAAAATTACTCATTGTGTACAGTAGAATTTGTTTCTGGTTATTACCTTGATGGGTATAAACTTTTGCATGATCCACAGTTTTGTGAAATTTTGACGCGGTGCGTTATCTCTCCTTAGCCGCACAACTGGATCGCCCACTTACATAGGTGTAAAATTCCGAGAGGAAGATAACGTGCAGTGGTCCATTGGTCACGTGTCGACTTTCGGCACGTGTGGTCGGTCGCGGGTTCAAACCCGTACCGTCGCTAAATTTTAACTCGCAATTTTACATCTGTGAGTGACCTGATGGTTGTTATGAATTATTTCGAGATGACCTTCAAAAATAACTAAATATTATGAGATTTAAGGTTTTTTAAATCTTACTATCCACCCACTATATCAAGGGAACACTGGTACAATAACCAAATTCCGTACCGCGTGTTATCCCAAAGAGACAGATCGATAGAACATATAGGCTTTTATGATAAAAAAAAATTTTAGATTTAAGGTGTACATAATATGTTGATCCAAAACGCCTCCTCAAAACCACCTTCTAGGCACTACCTCAACCTTAACCCTATCAGACCTCCATAACCTGGAATCAACTCTAAACACAGACCTAATAAATTTTGAACTTAAACAACCATGCGGCACCAAAAGGTCTCTACCAGATTCGTTTAACATTCATTCTGCCCCTTCGTCTCCAATTAGCCTAATCCAAGAAACAAACGAAAAGTGTGCTTCTTCAAACTGAGAAACCTCCCAAAACAAAACAATTGGAAAAAAAGAGTAAAAAAACTAAATCAGCGTCCCTAAAAAATTTTTTAGAAAATATCGACACTTATTTAGAACCTACACATCATTTGTTCAATAACCAAAACAATTTTAAAATCGACTATGACACCTTTAAACATATTTTCCAAAACAATCAGGACCACTTTGATCCTACAACAATCTACAACGAATATAATATTTCAAAAGAAGAATTATTAGATATCATTATGAAAATCAAACCAAGCCTTCAAGACCACAGTATCAAAAACAGAATCACCCGCTTTACAAAATCTTTAAATACAGAATTCTATGACTCTGAACTAATCAGAAGCATAATTATACAAATAAAATCACGTCACACATTCGTACAACCACACACTCGTAATAGTTAAAAAAAAAAAAAATCAATAAACAAACAAATAAAATAAAAGAAATGACATCAAATAACAATATTATATACTTCAATAATTCCTCCCCACACAACAACCAATTACAATTAGAAACAATAGTTCAATGGAATATAAACAGCTATTTCAAGAAACTGCCAGACATCCACCAAATAATTGCAGACTTCCAACCATCATCTCTCTATTTGCAAGAAACCAACCTAAATAATAATAAAAACAATCTAACTCTCAAAAACTACAAAGGATACTTCAAGAACTGCACCAATTATGGTAGAACCAGTTGAGGGGTATGCATTTTTGTCTCATCCTCATCAGACCACCAAATTATCCCCTTTAACATTCTATTAGAAGCAATCGCAATCAAAATAACAACAAATAGCAATGAAAAAATCAGTTTATGCAATATATACGCCCCGGATAGCACAGACCTTAAATTCTCAGACCTTGCACATCTCATTAAACAACTACCACGTCCCTACATCTTACTAGGTGACTTCAATAGCAGAAACACTTTATGGGGATCCAACTACACAGACAGGCGAGGAAAAACTATCGAAAATCTGTTAAATGACGACTCAATAGTCCTCCTCAACGATGGAAATTACACAAGATACAATGTAACCCATAGCAGCTTCTCTGCTATCGACTTGTCAATCACATCCGCATCATTAGGAGGATCAATAGATTGGTCTGTCCAAACGTCATACAATAGCAACGATCACTGGCCTATAACATTAAAACTTCTTAAATCACAACCAATAGAAAAATCAACCCCCAAGTAGCTTCTACGAAACTCTGACTGGCCCTCCTTCGCCAATAAAGTCGATAACCTATTAGTTACCAAAGAATTTGAAACCCTTCTTCAACCAAATCCATCAATTGACATAGACAATATAGTCGAAATATTCTCAAGCATTATCACTAAAGCTGCCGAATGCACAATAGGCAAAAGCCAACCATTTTTTCAAAAGAAAAAAGTCCTCTGGTGGAATGAAAATTGTGAATCAGTGATTAATAACTACAAAAAAACACTAAATCGCTTCAGAAAAACAAAACTCCAATCAGACCATATAGAACTTAAAAAACGCAGAGCAATCTCCCGCCAAACAATTAACATTAGCAAAACCGAATCATGGAAAAGCTTCACGTCCAGTATTCACTATAAAACAACCTCAAGCCTTATGTGCTCCAAGATCAACTGCCTAAAAGGCAATAACCGGATGCAAACAAAGACAATAAATTTCAACAACAAAACTATAACCGACAAAAAAGAAATTTCAGAAGCCTTCGGAATCTTTTTCCAACTAAACAACAGCAATCAAAACTATAGCAAAGACTTCATTACCCTAAAAACAACAATAGAAGCCAACTCTCCAATCAATTTTGAAGCAGACTACTCGGATAACCCAATCAACTCTCCCCTCACAATCTTCGAAGTATATACCTCACTAAGAAAAGAACTAGTAAAAGCACTGGTCCTGACGGAATACCATTCTCATTCCTCCAAAATCTATCGCAATCTTCACTAAACATCCTACTCAAAATATTCGACCACATCTGGAACAATAACTCTTTCCCAAAACAATGGAGAACATCACACATAATCCAAATCCCTAAACCCTGCAAATGCCCTTTTGAAGACAACAACTATAAACCAATATCTCTTCTAAACACAATGAGCAAAACGCTCGAAAGCATAATTAACTCCAGAATCTCATGGCATCTAGAAACCCATAACCTTCTTTCACCATATCAATTCGGCTTCCACAAAAACCGATCAACATTAGATCCTTTGACAATAATTCACACCAACATATGCGAGGCATTCGAAAAAAAAAACCATTTACTAATGGTATCATTAGACATCGCTAAAGCATATGATACAGTATGGATACATAGGGTCCTTTCTACACTCCAAAACTGGAATTTTAAAGGAAAAATACTCAATTTCATAAACAACTTCTTAACTTACAAAACCTTCAAGGTAAAAATCCGACATGTCTTATCATCATCCTTCAGAACAGGAAAGGGACTGCCACAAGGATCTTCATTAAATGTAACCCTTTTTCTAATAGCCATCAACGATATTAACAAATACATACAATCACCAGTAAAAACCATACTATATGCGATAACTGTAGCCTATATCTCTCAGGATCAAACATCAAAACTACCTGCTCACTCATACAAAAATCAATTGACAATATCATTAAATGATCCACAGAGACAGGATTCATTTTTTCTCCCCAAAAATGTCAATCCATTTTATTCAATCGACAGAAGAAAACCCAAGTCCCTGAGATCAAAATGCAAGGAAATACTCTCCCTAATAGAAAAAGCCTCTGCCTTCTGGAATTAACATTTTATCACAAACTCAACCGAAAAGAACATATAAAAAAATTGAAAACAACTAAATTCAAAAAATTAAATATAATTAAATTCGTATGCCACTTTAAATGGAGTTCAGACCGCAAAACACTCTCAATTCTACACAACTCCTTGATACAATCTACATTGGACTACGGATCAATCATGTACAGCCTCGCCAACCACAAAACCCTCAAAACACTCAACACTATACAAAATGCTGGTATCAGAATGTCCATCGGAGCTTTCAAATCAAGCCCAGTCGACAGTTTGCTGTGCGAAGCCCACTACCTACCACTCGACATCAGACAAATACCTAATCACAAAATACGCAGCCAAAAATATGTCTACCCCTCAAACAGGCATAATTAAGATAATCTCACACCCCTATCACGATCACTTCCTGAAACCTCTTCATATAAAGCTCCACGACATCCTTAAAGATATATCTTTCAACATCAACAACATAAAACCTATATAAACAATTTCAACAATCTCTCCATGGAACACGAACCGCATAGAAGCCAACACCGACCTTATCCAATTCAACAAAAAAGACACATCTCATAATCTGATCATTAATACTTTCTACGAAATAATAAACTCTGAATTCCAAAACTACTACCACCTCTATACAGACGCCACCAAAATAATAAATGAAACCGGTTTTGCCATTACCCACAGGGATGACAACAGTCTCTACAAAATAGCCCCTTTCTCAAGCATATACACTGCAGAAACTTTCACCATACTTGAAGCTATATTAATCACAATTTCCTCTGACCACGATAAATTCCTCATCTTAAGCGACTCTATGAGCGCAATCACCTCAATAGCCAACATACATACAAAATGCAACCTCACCCGAAACATTCAAAACAAAATCCTCACAACACACAAAACCATCAAACTCATGTGGGTACCATCACACATCGGCATCCCCGGCAATGAACTCGCTGACGAACTGGCGATGAAAGCGGTCAACTCTCCCGATACCAAATTATACCCACATGTAACATATGATGACGTAATCAGCACCCTCAAATACAAATTCTACACTCTATGGCAGAATCGATGGGAAAATCAAATAAATCAAAACAATAAACTCAAAGAAATAAAACCTTCGACCAAAAAATGGCCTGATATACCAGTCAAGCTTACACGACACGAAGAGACCATGGTCACCAGAGTACGCATCAGACATACCAGAATTACCCACTCCTATCTAATGCGTGGGGAGCCCAAACCCAGGTGCGAAACATGTAACTGTGATCTCACTGTTAAAGACCTGTTTCTGACATGCCCCACTTACCATGATACCAGAGTGGGGGCTAACCTAAACACCAGCTTACTCAAAGACACACTCGGACCAGGACAAGAAAAATCCATATTGAAGTTCATCAAGACGGCTAATCTCACAACCAATATTTAAGACTACGGACCAACAACGCTACACAATCATTATTATACCCACTATATTAATTTTAATGTTCATTGTATAATTATCAGTAACCTAATATAACTACTAAACACGCAAATGACAGTAGGCTAATAAACATTTGTATTTGAAGCCTTAAAAATTAATAAAAAATAAATAAAAAATAAAAATATGTTGATCCATTGAAAGATCATATAATAATAATAATAATAATAATAATGCGATACAACGTCACTAACACATGACAATCATGATTAGACCGACTATAATGACTATACAATAATGACAATACTATGATGATTTGACTCGCATGATTGTAGTGACCGCAGATCGATTCGCCCTCCAAAGGGGCCCATTATTTGGCACTAGCCCATCATGGCGATCATCTACGATAGTTGAAAAAAAATAGATTTTATGTATTATATTATAATATTTTAAAGTTGACAATGGTTCGGAGATGTTGTGCTCGTTTGGTGGTCACAGAGCAAAAAAAAAAAAAGGATCGTTGGCGGCTTGACGTTGCTGGTCCCAGTGACAAGATTGTCGTTACAGTGGGGAAAATTATATAATATAGATAATTATTAATAAAATAATCACCACCGTATGTCGTGCTGGCCCTACAACAATCAACGCTAAGCGGCGGCGGCGGATCAAAGTTGCAGCACGAGTCGTCGAACACTGCTGTGGAGAGGGTCGGGGAGGGGGAATTTTATCTGTTTATGCTTTAGATCAGTGTTTCTCAAACTGTGGTACGCGTACCCCTTGGGGGTACTCGAAATTTTTTAATGGGTACAAGTCTGGCCAACAAACCTTTAAATTAAAATAGAGAAAAAAATTCTAAAATCCAAGGTAACATTTGTGAATTTTAAATTAAAATGGCGTATCTAACTGTTTAGGCTATCGTTATACCAAGTAGAGTAGGAGACAGTAGAAAATATAATTATAAAAGCGCGACGTTAAGTTAGGTGTCATGCGCGTGGCGTGTCTACGCTCGGATATAAAATCTTGTGTCATTACCGCGAACGACACGCGTGTGTGTGCGTTATTTTCTTATCGTGATTAACGATTAACTGGTACGTGTGAAGTGTGTACGGACGCACACAAATAAAAATAAGACATATACTTGTTCTATTAACACGGGTTATCTTGTGGGAATGCCCAAGCCAAAGGAGCAGCTCATTAAAGTTTCGTGTGATCCCTCGATGAAAAACAAATCCTTAAATTCTGGTACTACATTGTTAGATTTTTGGATCTGTGTTGGAAAGGAACAAAAAGAACTGTCTAGCATTGCTGTCAAATTTCTTGTTGGATTTTCCACCACTTATTTATGTGAAAGAGGTTTTTCAAGTTCAACTTATGTTAAATGTAAATATAGAAATTAATTAAATGTTGAAGATGATTTAAGATTGTATTTAACTAAATTAGAACCCAATATTGATAAACTGTGCCAACAGAAACACCCATCTCACTAATTTCTTTGAAAATAAACCCTTATAGTTTTTAAAATTTTTTGTATATTAGTATTTAATAACTTAATCTTAATAAAATAATAATTTATGTAAGTCTTTAAATTTTTTTATATATATTTTAGTTTAGTAACTAAGAAGGGGTACCCAAAAAAAATTATTGATAAAAAGGGATACAGTATTTATAAAAGTTTGAGAATTCCTGGTTTAGATAATATGAGCTTGTGGCAATTAAAAAATGTATTAATAATAATTTTAATGAAGGGCCAAATTCTGTGATGTAACAATATATATAGTGATGACAATGAGAACAATAATAACATTTGTTATAAAACTAAGAATGTTAGTGACGAACGATAGCGACACAATGTAGAGGTACTCCAGGTGTTATTATTTTCTTTTAACTTTGATTTACCTGATGATGAATTTTTAATTCAAAACCGTTCATAATATAAACTTTTAATAATACTCAAGGCTAAGTTATTTATTATTTATTATTATTATGTAATTAGCAAATGTTCTTAATTAAATGAAACTCATAATTTGAAGGATTCATAAATTGTTTACTCTTGTTACATTTTAGTTTATAAATTGAAGAGTTAGTATATTGAACAATTTTATTTACATTATAAATTTATATCTAAATCAACAAACAACAAATTGAATTTAATATTATAATATTCAAATCTAACTATAGATATTCTATCAAAACCAGTGTATACAGTAAAAAAAGAAGAGGGTAAATATATTAATATAAAAAACTATTATTGGGTATCCCATATTTGTGTTTAGTAATTTCGTTGATCTCCAGCAATATAATATATTGTTTGCAGGTAAAAGCATACGAGAAACTATTAAGAAAAAAAAAATTAATAATAAATATAATAATAACAAAACAAATATACACATAGGTACCATCAATATTATTATTAAAAATTGAATGGTTATTTTTAATTTTTAATTTCAATACATAGTTATAGTAGTGCGATGAATTCACAAATGTATTTTGACATTATTAATAATTTTGATAGTATATTTTATTATTTTCATTGTACTCAACGACCACGTAATTTTTTCGCAACACTCCAATAAAATCAGTCATCAGGGTTCGAAACAATTTTCTTTGACACAGAAAGTATACCG
Organism: Chaitophorus viminalis; assembly: GCA_025469195.1. Lineage (NCBI taxonomy): Eukaryota > Metazoa > Arthropoda > Insecta > Hemiptera > Aphididae > Chaitophorus > Chaitophorus viminalis. The sequence continues at coordinate 9,950 of JAIPRK010001427.1, forward strand.
TATTCCCGTAGTACATTATACGAGTATTACAATATTATTATGACTAAATATTGATAAAAATTCAAAACAAACATTTACATAATAATATAAATATTTAAAATAAAATATCACAGAATAAAATGAAAATGTAATAAACATTCAAATAGGATAAAGTTATTAGATTTCTATATTAAAAAAATAAAAATAATAATAATATAAAGTAACAAATTTTAAGCGTTGGAGTACCTACAACAATGTCGTGTGAAAAAATAAAAACATCGAAACCATTTTGTGGAGAACAATTTATTTTGTCAAATATTTCAAAACACATCGGTATATAATGTGTATGTAAATATAACTTTAATTAATAATTAATTAATTAGTAACAGCCGATATCTGTATCGTGAACGAATTCAGTTTTCGGCAGATATGAATGCCACCACACGTCTCGAATAGATGGCGTTAGGCTAATGCGAAAAACAGACTATTTTTTTTTTTTTATAATAAGTGAGCAAAACGTTCATTATGACGATGGGTTGACCGAGTCGTTTCCAGTCGAGTTCGGCAACGAAGATGTCCTCTGCATCACAATGTCCTGTAGTCTAGAATCGTCGCCCAAAGACACCAGTAAGCTCGGCTGCAAACCGAAAAATAAAAAATAAAAACTAATACTATCTATACTACAAACAGATACATCGGTACATATATATGTCTTGTTTCTACTGAATAAAGTTGACATAAGAATGTCGATGTCAATTTGGTATTAGATACGAGGAGACGAGGATTAAACTGTAGGTAACTTTTTTAACACGTGTAAAAAATAAATAAGTTTCAAAGACAGGAATTATTTATTTATTTTTCAAAGAGAACAATTATTTATTGAGTATACATTTTTCTAAATTTTTATTTAAAATTTTAATTTAAACTACAGAAATCGTCATTTACAATATTTTTAGTGATGGATAATAAAGGACGGTATGTACTGAAATATGAAACGTACTCACGAGTTTCAAGCAACTCGATGTGTCGATAAAATACGACGTCGATACAAGTTGAATTGCGCGAAGTAGAGGTTGCGAGGTTGTAAACATTGATTTTTTAAAACATCGATGTTTTTGTTGGAAATATCGATACCTGTATGACGAATGACGAATGACGTCATAAGTACATAGAAATAGTCGGTTCTGGCACCGCCTTCGCCTCAAAACGCCTCCGGCCGCCTTAGCCCGCCGCCTCTGCCCGCCTCCCGACACCTCAGCCCAACACCTCTGCCCGCCGTCGACGGTATCCCCCTCCCCCACTACCCATGACCAATACTATCCTGCTCAATACCCCCCTCCCCCACTACCCATGACCAATACTACCCTGCCCAAAACCCCCTCCCTCACTACCCATGACCATTACTACCCTGCCCGACCACCAACCAGTAGCCGCATGTGTTTATCAAAGGACAAAGTCATAAAATCTTAAAGCGTGTATGTAAGGGGTTGTTTTTCTTATAATACTGGCGTAACTAGCTTAAAATCATAAAAATCTTTTAAAGCATGTATATGTGAATGGTTGAAACCTTTAAGAAAAAATACAATGGTCAGGTGTCTCATATAATTTTAAGTGTCTACGGGTTTTCTGGTATAAAGAGGTCATAGTCATAAAAATCTTAAACCGTGTATGTGAAGGGTTGTTTTTGTTATAAAACTGGTGTAACTAGGCTAAAGTCACAAAAATCTTAAAGCATGTATGTAAACGGCTGAAACCTTTAAGAAAAATACAATGGTCAGTTGCCGCATGTGCTTATCAAAGGACAAAGTCATAAAAATCTTAAAGCATGCATATAAATGGTTGAAACCTGTTCAAGGCCGTTCTCATGAATATGTTATAAAATGAGTTAAAAGAGGTTAAGAGAAAATGACCACCACCACCACCACTGGCTTATACTTAAATTCAAATTTTGAAACGAGGACCATCCTCACCATTCGATCATTATTTAGTATATCTTTAGTCTTGATCCATACAGCACCTACGGTTTGACTTTTTATCTCTGTGTTTATTTTTCAAACGTTTTCATTAAACCGAAAATGTTCAAGTGCGTGCAGTGCTCAAAGTCTTTTTCGGGTAAAGATATTTTATCCAGACACGGGAAAACTCACAATGCTCTAGAGTATACGTGTAATGTTTGCACTAAGACATTTACACGTAAAGATAATTTGACAAGACATATAAGATTAAACATGCTTTGTATTTTTAATTAAATTATTTAATTTTTAGACAATTATCCATAGAAAAAATGTTTTATCATTTTAGATAATATTGAACCAGATGATCAAAACGAAGTCGAAGTTGCTCCTAGAATATTTGTCCCGAACATACCAGCGGGTCCTTCCAATAATCAGAATATTATTGTTCCGGAAATAGTTGTTTCAGCAGATACTAGCAACGAGAACCAAAATAATTATGATTTAGATGATGAGTTATGTGTGTTTGCATTAGATAGTGCTGAAACTTTTGGCTTTTGTGATGGTAAGTTTTTATATTTTTTAATATTGCTAAGACTTTTTGCTTTATCTATCAGAGTGATTTAGTTAGAGTTTTTTTTCCATAGATTCTAAATGCTCGCAGGATTTCGATACTGTGGGCGCTCAAAAAAGAGCAAGATTAAGCATGGTAGGGAATTCTTATAATTTTGTAAGGGTGAATTCGTCTTTCAATAATACAATCACTTGGTATTATAAAAAAAACCTGCAAAACATACTACATCATTCAGCATTCCTCGAATCAATTAAATCCGAACTAATAGAAATTTTGAAATCGTCGGCTCTACTCATAAAATTTAATTTAAATTAGAAGCAACTTACAACATACCACATGTTGAAAATTCCGCAGTCAATAGAGCGTTCAAGACCTCTGCTAGAATGATTTTCGCTGATACAAATATTAAAGAAGTTGTTGATCACATGTTTGTAAACATTTTAACCGAGGAAGATACTTATCAAGGCAAGGGCAGTGGATTTTCACTTGAAACTATTGATGGCGTGTTATTAGGTATTTACAAGTATTAACTTATGGGTGGTTCATCGTATTTACCTTTACCTCCATACATAGAATATAAAAAAGCTATTATTAACCCATAAAATAGTGATGAACAATGTTTTAAGTGGGCCATATTAACAAAGTACGTCACAGGTACAAATAAACAACGAGTAGGAGAAAATTATTACATTCATGAAAATAGATACAACTTTACAGCTCTATCATTCCCTACACCGTTGAGTGAAGTGAAAATATTCGAAAAAAACAATTTGGCTACATCTGTAAATGTGTATGGACTAGAAAAAAAATTCCAACCTCCTTTAAAATTCCCCACATATCGAGTCTTTCCGTTGAAAGTGGTTGATGAAGAGAAAGAAGAACATTTCGATCTCCTTTTAATTACAAACGGTGAAAAATCACATTATACTTGCATTACACATTTTTCGAGACTTGTTCGCGATCAAAAAACTTTACATGATAAAAGTGTTGTGTTTTGCAAAAGGTACTTTACGTGTTTTGATACACAGAAAAAAATTAAATTAAGCGGACAAAAAGCGTTAGACGAACACTTATTAATATGTGGGTCTCATAAGCCTATATTGCCAGTCATGCCTGCAGAAGGAGCTACACTCGATTTTGATACATGGAGTAACACTCAACAGCACCCAGTAGTAATATACGCCGATTTCAAGGCATTATTAGTAAAGATTGAAGAAAATAAAGGGAAAAAAACAACAGCATTTCAAAAACACGTACCGATGAGCTTCGGCTTACAAGTCAAAGCGAGTTAAATACCTTTAGAATTATTAGAAGAATTTGATATACCTCAAACAGTAATTATACATCGTGAGTCAAAAACACGTGAGAAGGTGACAAAACATTTCACGGAAACAGTGATTGAAGTTACTAAAAATATTGAAAAACTTTTTAAAATCAATAAGCCGATAATTATTACCGAACAAGAAGAAAAAGCACATTCACAGTGTAGAGTATGTAATTTATGTAAAATTACATTTACTCGATCAAATCCTAAAGTCACCGACCACTGTCATTTATCGGGTAAATTAAGACAAACATTATGTAATACGTGTAATTTGAAATTACAAATCCCTAATTTTGTACGGGTTTTCATGCTCAATTTATCCAACTATGATGCACATTTTATTGTAGACGAACTCGGGTTTGATGAAAAAACAATCGCCGTTATACCAAACACTGAGGAGAAATTTATATCATTTTCGAAATATTTAAGCAACACGTTTACCATTAGATTTGTCGATACATGTAGGTTTATGGCCACGAACCTAGCCTCACTCGCTTCAAATTTAATTACACCGGATTACAATAAGTTTAGAGAGACGGCTAGAGAATTTATAACCAAAGATTTACCACTAGTCACTCGAAAAGGCGTTTTCCCTTACGAGTACACAAACAGTTGGGAAAAATTGAATGAGACACAATTACCCTCGAAAAAGGAGTTTCATTCAACATTGACAGAGGAGCATATAAAAGATACAGAGTATGAACATGCGGAAAAGATATGGAACCACTTTGATTGTAAAAATTTGGGTGAATCTATACTTAAAGATTGACGTTCTACTACTCGCCGATGTATTCGAAAACTTCAGAGATATATGCATCACAACATACAACTTGGACCCTGCATTTTATTATACGGCACCCGGATTCAATTTCAGTTGTATGCTCAAGTACACCAAAATGAAGTTGGAACTACTTACGGACTATGATATGCTGTTAATGTTTGAAAAAGATATAATTTATCTAAAAATAATTATAATATAAACTTAAACATTAAATTTTTAGTAGGTATTCGTGGAGGGCTCACGCAGATGAGTATGTGGTATAGGAGAACTAACAACAATAAGGCCCCCAAAGCCGGAATCTTGGATCATTTATCAAGACTGTGAGTATAGTTAACAATAAAAATAATTATAAGTGTTATTAATGTTTCACCTAATTTCAGGCAATAACTTATATGGCTGGGCTATGAGTCAATATATGCCGTATGGAGGTTTTAAATGGATCAATCCGACGTTAGACGGCTTGAACGATCTAACAGATACATCACGGTTAGGTTGCATATACGAGGTAGACATTTCGTATCCTCGACACCTACATGATAAGCATAGAGACTTACCATTTCTACCGAATAATGCTATACCCATAGACTTAAAAGTTCAAAAACTAATGGCAACGGTAGAGCCAAAAATCAAGTATATAATACATTACCGGAACCTACAACAAGCTATAGCCAACGGTCTTATCGTTGAAAAGGTAAATATTTAAATAATATAGTTTTGATAAGTACACACATTTATTTTTATTATTTTATAGGTACATTCAGTCATTCAATTCAGAAAGTCACCATGGCTGGCAAAATATATAGATCTCAATACTGAAATGAGGAAAAAAGCGAGCAATGACTTTGAGAAAGATTTTTATAAGTTAATGAACAACGCTGTCTTTGGTAAGTAATAATAATAATAATAATATTTATATAATATATAATATAATAATAATATTTATTTATTTATTTATTTAATAATTATTATTATTATTATTATTAGTACTATTACTACTACTACTACTACTACTACTATTATTATTATTATTATTATTTAGGAAAAACAATGGAGTCCATGAGGAAGCGAATAAAAATGGAATTAGTTTCAAGTGAGAAGAGAGTGCAGAAGTTAATAAATCGTACAACGTTTAAGCATTGTACGGATTTTGAAAATAAAAATCTAACGGCCGTAACATTGGAGAATATAATCATAGATTTTTGCAAGCCAATATATATAGGTAAATATATTATATTACTAGATATTATTAACAACTGACTTTAATTATAATTACAGGTTTTGCAGTGCTAGACGTATCCAAAGCATTAATGTATGACTATCATTATAATGTTATGCTTGCACATTACAAGGAAGCTATTCATTGAATGTACACTGATACAGGTAATATTAGTAATATTTGAATTATTATATTTTATTAATTGATTTCATTATTTTAGATTCATTGGTATATTAAATAAATACATCCGATTTCTATAAAGATCTCAAAGACAATCCAATCCTGCTTGATAGGATGGACACAGCCAACCTGCCTAAAGATCACCCATGTCATATAACCGAGCGGAAAAAGGTGCCAGGGCTGTTTACGGACGAGACTAATGGCAAGACCATGTACGAGTTTTGTGCACTAAGAGCCAAAGCATACGCATACATTATAGAGGGGTTGAGAAAATCAAAGCCAAAGGTATAAGAGGACACATTGTGAAAAACCACATGACTTTCGAAGACCATAGACGGTGTTTGTTTGGTGATGTAACGCTGGATACATATAGAGAGAACGTGTCAATCAGACCATTTAATCATCAGCTTCTAACAATTAAAACCAAAAAGCTGACATACAACTCTCACGATGATAAAAGATATGTACTAGAAGATCGAATACATACATTACCACATGGTCACTATAAAATTAAATGAGTTTGTAATAAAGCCCTAATTTTTAAAAATAAAATATTGACTAATAATATGTGTTTCAGTGAGATGATGGAGGAAGATGAAGAATCTGTTTTCTAAATTATCAATATGATTTTTATTTACTTATTTGTTTCATATGTATATTTTTATATTTTTTATAGTTTTGAATGTAATGTTTCATATGTATATTTTTTATATTTTTGAATGTTGTTTCATATGTATATTTTGTAATATTTTTTATATTTTTGAATGTTGTTTTATATGTATGTTTTGTAATATTTATGTATACATACCCTTTAAATTGTTTGATTATTCCTCAAGTATTTTGTAAATTAATATAAGAGGTTGAATAATCCAAATAAACATAAGTAATTCAGATAATATTTCAGTTGAATAATTCTTCAAACAATAATAGAAAACTAATTTAAATACAATATTCATTTATTAAAAACATAAATCTTAAGAACTATTTACAAACCACTTTTTTAATGCAAACACTTTATAAAACGTACATTGCTTAGAATATAAATGTTTATGGAAAATACAACAAGGTAAAGTATCATCAGATTGTAGTTGATTGAGCCTCAGACAGTCTAGTTCTTCTAGATTGATTACTTTGGTGTGTGGTATAAACACCTTGATGATCTGCTGTTTCTGTAATCCTTTCACATATATACACTCGAATTTTAACGAGTTTAAGATTTTTCTCAATTCACTATATTCAACATCACCATTCTCGAGAGAAAGACCATGATAACTCGTCTTCAACCATCTGTTGGTGCGTTGAGATTTTTCATCTTGTACTAAAGCTGAATGCTTGAATATCCAATGTTGAGCAGTCCATGTTTCGGTGTCTAATACAGACATCTCTTTTATAAAATATTTATTATTGACTTCGAGAGTACATTGAACATCAAAAATAGCCATTTTATGTAGGTTTATCCTTTGAATAAACTTCAAGTGAATTCACGTGGGCTATTAATTTGGATATAGTTGTACCAAACAAATTCAATATGATACTGACGCTATTCTCGTATTTCGTTTGCTTTTATCCAACTATAATGCGGGCAGAGGCGGCCGGAGGTGTTTTGAGGCGGAGGAGGTGCCAGAACCGACTATTTCTATCTACTGTCATGGTATCATTCTCGGTGTCGGGCAAATTAACAGAATGACCCTCAGCCATAAGATATATACATGTCAAAAAATAAAAAATAATTGTATTAACTAACTGTTATCCGGTTCCGTACGGCACAGGCATAGCCGGACATTGTTTTTAATAAAATACTACCATACATAATTTAGAACTTCAACCTAGTCATGTTCATTTGAACATTTTAACCTCACTAACCGTTTTATTTTTATTACATTTTTGGACATTGAATTTTGGAAAATCTTTAACAATTATAATCAAAAATATCTACTTGTATTTTTTTATACTATATTAAATTACACCACAGTGATTTACCTAATTCAATAGTACAATTTTAAGATCAACATGAAATATATCCTAGGTAGTCTTAAGTATAAGAAAAATTTATACATATATTTGTGAAAGAATATATTATATATAATATTATGTACCTAGTTATCAACTCACTTTCATAATTCATCCGTTGACCGTTGCGTATATCGGTCTTCATTAATAATTCAAACTTGTCCGACGACAATATTGATAACCTAAATCTGGTTCTAAATCATAATAGTCCATTTTCGTTATATTATAATTTATCAATTTTTAACTACATAAGGCCTGTGGCGGAAATTTATAGATTCCAATATTTTCTTCGTCGTCATCATTAAAACTGTACAAGCTTATTTAAAATTAATATAATAAACATTGAACTTGTTTATACTGTTTATAGTTTTGATAATGACGATATTTTATAAATATATATCTAAATTTTTTTTAGATATCTAGGCAATATTTGATGTTGATTAATGATTTTAAAATTATACGTGTATAATTGTATAACTTGTGAAAAACGGTATTGATTTATATTATCTTATTTACGTATTATCTAAATTGGCTATTATCAGCTTACCTAAGCACAGTATGGGTGATCGTTAAAATATGTGATATGGTAATACATATTTTATCTTTCAGTTAAAAGTTTAATTATAAATATATATTATAATTATAGTAGAAGAAATACTGACAAGTATAACCAAGACTTATTCTTTAGTTATGGAATATTCGTTCATTAATGAACTAAAAATTATCTGTTATCTGTTAGATCATTTTATCCGACAGAAAACATTGATATTAAGTTTTTAGTAGTAATATACTGACATGATAAATACAACAAAAATTATAAAGCAAAACTTATAAGCACTTGAAATATTCGATTTTAGATTCTGAACGGAGTGATGGAATCTATTGATTTTACAATGATGTGTTTTTTTTTTTTTGTGTGTGTCTGAGGACACCTTCTTTGGTAGTAAAAATGCTTCGATTTTCTTAAACAGCAACTTTTTTGAAAGGAAAGTGAATGTAGATGGTACTTGAGCAAGTGAAAAATGTAACATTTTCAATACTTTTTAAAAAAATTTTATGCAAAATCATGTTTTTACAAAATACATTTTTTTAAAATTCTCTAACTGAAAAATGAAAAACCGCAAAAACTTGAAATTTTCACCAAATCTTTATATTGGCATTTTCTATACATGGTTAAGTTTTCAAAGTATTTTGACTTATTTATAGACAATTTAAATTTTCGATTATTGTAAATATATATTTTTTTTAATCATCTATAAATTTTAATTAGTTGACCGAAAACTCTTGAAAATTTAATACAAGCTTTATACTAAGTTAAACTTATTGTAACTAAAAAATATCAGAGATCGTTTTACTCAATTTTTTTTTTATAAGCCCATAAAGATCAAATATGTATAAAATGTGTCAAAATCATAATAATTTGCAAGTTATTTTTTTGATAAAAATTCATAAAATTTATTCTGTTCATACTTAAGGTTCAACATTTTAACACTAGGTTATCCATAAGCTATCTACTCTTTAAAAATCTTTAAAAAAATTTCTACCGGACTTAGAGGAAAAAATTATATGACTGTTTGAAATTTAAATTTTTACCAAATCGCATAAAATAGCGATTTATCCTCAAACGATTTTAAATACCAGCTATTTGTTATAGGTAATTCAAAAAGTATAAGTCGCAGGAACTTGAAATTTTTACCAGCTGTTAAGATTGGCATTTCCTTTCTGTCATATTTTTTTAAAATATTATATTGATTTATAATCGGTGATAAAAAAATTTAATAGAAGATTTCACAAAAGTAGTTATTATTGTCATTCAAAAATTATTAAAATCCATAGGCACAATTTTTTTTTTTTATAAGTGTTTGAACAGCGAATATTGACATAAAATTACAAGTAAAATATTATAATATAATACCTATAAAATTCTAGACTGACAAATGATATCGGTTTTTGAAATTTGCTCTAATTCAAAAACCAAATAATACACTTGAAATTTTCTAATTTTTATTGTTATTATTATTATTTTATTATTTATTATTATTTTTATTTATTTTTATTAAATTAATATAAAATTCTCTTTTCTTATTTAGTAGTTATAATAATTGTAATAATTACAATAACAATAAAATACGATAGGTATTTTTGCGGATAATCATAATTGCACAAATACATACCTATAGGTATAGGTACGTTTTTATAAATAAAATGATATTAAATAATTTTATAGTGTTTAAACTGAACAGTATCCAATCAGATTTTCAACTGTCTAGTGTCGTCTATCCATATTCCGTAAATGTATGGTTTTAATAGATGTACACAACAGATTACGATATTTTTCTACCGTGCCTAATTGATCAATGAATACCATACTAGTGCAACTGGCCTTCGTGGCGCAATGGTTAGCGCGTTCGGCTGTTAACCGAAAGGTTGGTGGTTCGAGCCCACCCGGGGGCGAAAATTTTTTTTTATATTGTTTTAATTTTTATATTTCAAACATTTCTAAACTTTCATAAAGGTTTTTATTAGTGTTTTTACCCAAATATGTCCTACTATTTTTAGAGATTAATTATAGATTTAATTCTATATTACTTTATTAGGTATGTATTACATATACCTAACACCTCCAATAATGATTAGCAATTTATTACAATGATTATAAAATTAGCTGTGTTAATAATATTACCCTTATATTATTATTATATTATTATTTTTACAGTTTGGCTGTACTGCCTGTACTCCATAGTAGATATCATTATCATCAAATGAAAAACTATCGTAAATTACTGAATTGAATTTTTTCAGATGCTGAACGGAGTGATAGAATCTATTGCAGGTTTTTACAATGATGTGTTTTTTATTTTATTTATTTTTTTTGTGTCTGACCCCTGACGACACCTTTTTAGGCAGTAAAAATGCATCGATTTTCTTAAACAGCAACTTTTCTGAAAAGAAAGTGAATGTAGATGATACTTTGGTAGTAAGTGCACTCCACCCCCAACTGTACAGCAGAACGAGGCCCATCCGGTTCTTTTTTTTTTTTTGAAATATCAATGAAAAAAATTACTATCCATGAAAATTTAATACGAGGTTAACTACAACGTATTATTATTTCATCTAAAATAAATTGAAAATCGTTCCACACAATTTTTTTTTTATAAGTCTGTAATGACGTGCGCTTAAGCAATCATATCTTTTAAATTTAAAATATATAATAAAATAATTATAATAATTATTATCAATTAAGATTAAGAATATTATAAAAATATTTAATAGAATAATATATAATGATAAGTTATTACACACATACGCACACACACAACATTAGATATAAGGAGCTGAGTTCTCAGTACCAGCGTCTCAGTGTGTTTATACTGTCATTTTAGCTTAGATGTTCAGAAGCGAGTGTAAAAGACTATGCAGATCATCTAAGCAAAAGGACAGAAAAGTGTAAATTAATTATAGAATATTATATATGTGTATCATTGTGACTATTGTGTGTTAATAAATATAATAAAAAACAATTGTAATGAATTAAGAAAAAGAGTCTCATTACCTATTTTAAAATAAAGAATCCATTTCTCTTGCATATCAGACGATGATCACGATTTTAAGAGACAAGTCGTTACAAAGATTGGAGAGGTAATATACAGTACCTATGTTAATTAATTGGAAAGTCAGTAGTCATTACTCCTAATATAATGCAGATATTGAAGTTCCATTTTTTAACATAATATGTGACTTACAGCCCATCTTTTACCACGGTAAAAAAAATCCAAAATTCAAAATCGACAAAAAAATTTTTTGATTTTTCAAAAACAAATTTTGAAAAATTTTGAATATAGCCACTTTAGAATTACTTATAAGTTACACTGAGAAAAGAAATATTTTGAAATTTGTCGATTTTTGAATGAATGAGAGCATTTTATATTTTCAAAAAACAGCAAATTGTAAAATCATACGGTTTTTTTTAAGTCCGGTAGAAATTTTTTTATAGATTTTTGAAGATTAGCTAATGGGAAACCTAGTGTTAAAATTTTGAATCTTAAGTACAATCTGAAAAAATTTTATGAATTTTCAAATACAAAATAACTTGCAAATCATCGCGATTTTAACATATTTTATACAAATTTGAATTTTATGGACTTATAAAACAAATTTGAGCTAAACGATCTCCGATATTTTTGGTTACAATAAGTATAACTTATAATAAACCTTGTATTAAATTTTCAAGAGTTTTTGGACAGCCAAATAAATGTTATAGATATTTCTGTTTTTGAGTTAAAGCATTTTAAAAAAATGTTTTTTGTCAAAACGTGGTTTTGCATAAAATTTTTCGTTTTTTCGTAATTTTTTATAGTTTTTTTCGGCGCTTTTAAGTAGTATTGAAAACGTTTGATTTTTGACACGCCCAAGTACATTCACTTTCCTTTCAGAAATACCAATTTTCAGTATAACCAATAGATTCTATCACTCCGTTCAGAATCTAAAATATAGTTTAAGGCCCAAACACAAAATGTTTAGAGGGCCTGGGTGGGTATGGCCACCTACCCGCCCTGCCAGTCCGCCCCCTGATATATACCTATCTATTCTAGACCAACATATCATCTCCGTTCAAAATTGTTATTCGTATACAATTCGTATACTTATTCAAATTTAATAAATCCATTGTAATGAGTCATTACTAATGACCTATCCTATGAACGAAATGCACTCCACCCCCAACTGTACAGCAGAGCGAGGCCCATCCGGTTCTTTTTTCTATTGTATGAGAAGAAGAAAATGAAATCGAACATACACAATAATTAAATGTTAGTTGTTGTAAAAAAAATTACTAACTAAATGTTGTACCTAATTTAAATGAATAAATCAAACTTCTAATTGCCATTAAAAACATAATAGGTTGCATATTTTTGTGTATATTTCGGTTATTTTAAATGCTTATTTCCTTTAACTTCCGAACCCTAGTCATAACCTATCCTATGATCGAGGTGGACTCCAACCTGGGCCGAATTGGTGGTAATTTTTTAGGAGCAGAAAATTTGAAAATCTACGTCTATTATATTATGTAACCATTTATATAAAATTCCTTATGGGTTGGAGAGGGTGGCTCGATTTTGTTGCCCCAGGGAGACAAAATTTAAAATACAGCCCTAATTCCACCCCCTACTGTATAGCCGAGCGAGGCTCATCCGGTTCATTTTTCCGTTGCCTTTTGTACCTAATCAAAAAATGACAAACAATAGTACTCTTGTAAAAATTTCATTATTTTGTCTGCGCTATTGCAAGTAGCAAAACTTTAAAACATATATTTACAATATTATATAAATAAAATTAACTGTGGAGATCTAAAAATATTCTATGAATAAATGAATAATCTACCTTCCACATTATGTACAACACATGGATACCTTGACAAATTTATATATTATATTATCTAATATTTTACACACAGCACAAGCGCGGAAGATGCACCAACTGCAGCGATTGGTTGTCATGGTAATAACTAATAAATATCATAGTCGGAACCAACCGATTCTGATTTTATTATTAATTTTCTATGACAACAAAATCATGGAAACAGGTGTTTTATTTTTGTTTATACTTTTCACTCGACGAGTTTAAAAATCCGGAGTTACGTTTTAAACCAAATTTTAACATATAAACCTCAACGATAAAACATATCCCCATCAAAATGGTATTTAACCCACAATATAATATAGCCGTACTTACTATAAATATCACCACAAAAACACTTCACCTACAACTACGTGAAAAAAATATGTTTTAAGTGCATTGTCTGCAGGCTGCAGGTATTTTATATCTCACATAAGCGTTCTGACATCATGAAATTGTGATGTCAATTGATATCATTTGTGGTAAAATTTTCTGTTATCATGGCAAATAGTACACAGTTTTCTAAAAGGTTATTATAATAGTAGATATGTAAAATATTTTACTGTACAATATTAATCAATAATAATAACTGTATGTCTAAGCCAAGTAAATAAAACATTTTACTTAGCGCTGTGGCTTCTCGTCAAAAAGCGTCTTCATTGTCAATTTAGAATTAGTTATACTTATACTGTTTAGGTATGAAATAATACTCTTGACCAGTGGTCGGTAACCTTTTTAGACTCCCGGGCCGGGCCACATTCATAAATTAAAAAGAGTTCGCGGGCCAGACAAAAATAAAAATTTTATATTCCAAATTATTTACTAAGAAAAAAAACTGTTTAAAACTTTAAATAATACACTAATAGAACATATATTTTTTTTTTTTTTTGATATGATACCTATTTAATCAAATTTCGTTGTAGAATTTAAAGCGGGCTGTATTCAATAGACTCGCGGGCCGCCGGTTGCCGACCACTGCTCTTGACTATAAAGTAATAAGTTCCTATTTATTATGCATTTATTCTAAGTCCAATAGTTGAATTTGTTAATACATTAAAAATATTCAATTTAGTCCAAATAATTATTTTATTAATCGAACTGGCGTGAAGACGTATAGTGATACAATAATTGGACTGAAACACGTCTGAATTTGGTCTGTTATCGAGACTCCTTTATATGCCCCGTTATCGTGTGTTACAATTTCTATCTTTTCAGAGAGAGTAATGTGATTAACAGAAGGATGCGGTTGCCGGTTGTGTTTATTCAACCTTATCATATAATATAACTAATTTAATTTAATATGTTGGGTTGTGATGGCTGTCCACTTACGGTCAAAATCTAATAATGATAAAAATATTTATTATTTAAAATATATACATAATATATACATAGATAAGTGCGAAGTACCTATATATGTATGATGACTTGAGTACAATAAAGTTACACTAGTTCAAGTTTCACGTATTTATGTGATCCCCGTGTAATTGTATTTCGTTTAAACTGAAAACACAAGGATCGTAGTGGTAAGTGCAGTATACATTTTCCTTTTTTTAAATTTAGTCATAAATAAGAAAAAAATAGAAATGTTCTTCGTAGGTAGGTATGAAGAAAAACTCTTTTTTGAATAAAATTTAATGGATGTGTCAACCGTTTTTGAAAACATATTTTTAAACATGAACATTTATTAATTTGGCATTTAATAAGCCGAATAAAACGTATACATCTTTGAAGCGCATAAGGTCTACGGATAAATTGTTTTGGGCTACATAAATTGTCAATCATATATTTTTACCAACATTCCACGAGTGATAGTGGGGGAGGGGGGGGTGTTCAGTATGTGAAGCTCTGTGCTACGGCATAATAGCTCCCATCGCCTTCAAGCTTTCGGCCTAGATTATTCCTTACCCAATCAAACGACCATGTAAATCGACCAAGACGGCGCTGCGACGGTACCACAACAATGGTACCACTGAACGGATGGATAACATTGTTCCTGTTCCGTACGATTAAGTAGAGGTACCAAAATTTAATAGACTTATAGGTACCGAATATTGACGATATAAATTCGTTTGTACATTCCGTAAGTATAAAATTGTAACAATATTATTGTTCTACGACGATGCGATGATGAATAACGCGTACAAGCGCGCGCTCTGTACATGCCGAACCATCATGCCGCGTCCGATGCGATATTGCCGCGCTCTGTACAACGACTTGCGAGCTACAGCGCCGGACGTTATTGATTTTTCTCGTCGTCCCGTCCGTCCGTCCGTCGGTCCGGCACTGTACACACACGTTACACTATACCGGTCCCGAGTGGGTGCCATCCATCCGTACGGCTTACCGCGAAATTCTCATCTTGCATCGGTACCATAACACCACGGGAACACGTCGTCGCGCACAACATTAGCTCTCGTACCGCGGCGGAAACCTCCGACCGGCAGCCCCGGTATCAATTTTTTTTTTATTTCATCACACACGACAGTACGACACGACGTTGATCGCGCGACTCGGTCGAATGGCGGTGGTACATCGCATGGCGTGGAAACTGCTGTTAGCCGTCCACAGTTTCGCCGTAATGGTGCACTGCGGTGAGTAACAACATAATATTTTGTACAACCCCAAGAACCGACGATACGGCTATACGCTATCAAATAATAATCACTGCAATGTTTAATGTAATATACAGTATATTATATACAATAATGACATTATGCCATTATAGTACGTACCCCGTCATGAACCCTATGTATACATAGACATGGGACATCGATCTCAGACGGCTAATACTTACATGTAATGACCAGATTTGCAGCACCAACGAGCTATGAAACTTTATATTATTTTTTTTTTTTAAAAATATTTTTATTTTTCACATAAACATAGACAGGGCTCGTAAAAACCGACATAAGAACACAGAAAATGTTCTTCTCATGCATAATGTTTAATAATAATAAGTGAGTACACGTCAGTGGCGTGACGTAGCCAGGATTTCTCAATGGGGGAGGACACAAAAAATAAACCACATATTTGCCAGTTAACATTAAAAAGAGCTGAATGGGTCTCTGCTGTACAGTATAGGGGGTAAAGTGCACCTCGTTCATAGGTTAGATCATTACAACGGATTTGTTATATTAGAATGCAATATGATAGGTATCATTATATATTTGTATACGAATAACGATTCTGAACGGAGCTGAATTGGAGTTGGTCTAGAATAGATATATTTTATAATATATTGTTATATTAAATTGAAATATTATGTCCATATTTAATTTCCAAACGCTTAAACGCTTATAAAGAAAAATAAGGCATATGAATTAAAATAATTTTGAAATGATAGTAAAAACAACTTCTGGGGAATCTTCTATAAAATTTTCAAGTACTTTGTACTAGTAAATTTTTATCAGCAATTATCAATAAAAATGTAAAAAAAAAAATCGAATATTTCAAATGCCTTTAAGTTGCTTAAAAATCAGTAGTAATATTATGAAAAATATATGACGAAAAGAAAATACCAATCTAAACAACTGGTAAAATTTCGAGTTTCTGTGACTTATATTTTTTGAATTATAACCAGTATTTAAAATCATTTGAGAATAAATCAATAATTTATGCAATTTCGTAAAAATTTAAATTTCAAATGTCCGGTGAAAATTTTTTTATAGTTTTTAAATGAGTAACTTATGGATAGCAACATTTTGAACCTTAAGTATAAACAGAAAACATTTTATGAGTTTTCAACTACAAAATAACTTGCTAATTATCGCGATTTTATCATATTTTATACAAATTTGAACTTTATAGGCTTAGAAAAAATTTTTTTTTTAGTTGCGATAAGTATAACTTATAGTAAATCTTGTATTAAATTTTCAAGAGTTTTCGGATAGCCAAATAAATTTTATAGATATTTCAAAAAAAGAACTTACAAAAATCGAAAATTTAAATTGTCCATAAATAATTCAAAATAAGTCAAAATACTTGGAAAACATTTCCATGTATAGAGAATGCCAATATAAAGATTTGGTGAAAATTTCAAGTTGTTAC
This sequence comes from Chaitophorus viminalis, assembly GCA_025469195.1. Taxonomy (NCBI): domain Eukaryota; kingdom Metazoa; phylum Arthropoda; class Insecta; order Hemiptera; family Aphididae; genus Chaitophorus; species Chaitophorus viminalis. The sequence goes on from JAIPRK010001427.1 coordinate 27,407, forward strand.
AATTTTTCATTTTTGAGTTAGATCAAATTTCAAAAACCGATATGATTTGTCAGTCTAGAATTGTATACATTATGTTATATTTTACATGTAATTTTATATCAATATTCGCTGTTCAAACACTTATAAAAAAAAAATTGTGCCTATGGATTTTAATAATTTTTGAATGACAATAATAACTACTTTTGTGAAATCTTCTATTAAATTTTCAAGTATTTTGCATCAGTAAATTTTTTTATTACCGATTATAAAAAAAAAAATGTAAAAAATTCGAATATTTTAAATGCCTGTAAGTGGCTTAAAAATCAATATAATATTTTGAAAAAAAATATGACATAAAGAAAATGCCTATCTTATCAACTGGTAAAAATTTCAAGTTTCTGCGACTTATACTTTTTGAATTATAACATAATGTTTAAAATCGTTTGAGGATAAATTGCCATTTTATGCAATTTCGTAAAAATTTAAATTTCAAATAGTCATAAAAATTTTTCTCAAGTCCGGTAGAAATTTTTTTAAAGATTTTTGAAGAGTAGCTTATGGATATCCTAGTGAAAATTTCAAATTGTTGCGGTTTTTTGTTTTTGAGTTAGAGCATTTTAAAAAAATTTATTTTGTAAAAACGTGATTTTGCTTAAAATTTCCTGGTTTTTTGTAATTTTTTTATTTTAAGTGTTAAAAAAGTTGGATTTTTGACTTGCCCAAGCACCATCTACATTCACTTTCCTTTCAGAAAAGTTGCTGTTAAGCAAATTGAAGGATTTTTATTGTCAAAAAAAGTGTCGTTAGACACAACAATAAATAAAAAAAAAACTCATAATTGTTAAACCAATGGATTCTATCACTCCGTTCAGAATCTAACTTTTATTAATTACAATCATCATTATTATATGATTATAATGACCATATGCTATTTATGAAAATAGTCTCTCTCGCTGGGAAGAAGAAAAATACTATTGTCTCCGGGAAGTCCTGAACAGACCCAATTATAATTATTAAAATCGTATTACAATATAAACTATCTATTATATATATATTATATATTGTTATATTTAATGTATACACAGAGAATTGTAATTATGTATTTATATGAGTCTCTTGTGAAAATGTCATGGTAAGGATTTGTATTTATGTGTTTGCGACAAGATCGTATTTATTATTACGAGTATAATAACCATTAAGCACACCTGTTTGTATCCATAAATTTATAGTTGGATTTGTAAAAATGTGGACCTACTCAGTACTCTTGTATATGTCCGTAACAATATGTCAATAATATGAATGATGAATACAATAAAGGTCACTCTAATTCAAGCTCCTACGTGTTCATGTGATCTCCTGTGTAGTTATAATATAAGGGCTTAAATACCAGAATATCCGTATCACAATGTTGAATTTTATTGCAGTGGATCTGTCGGGGAAAATCTACCAGACGAATGCTGCCTTAGAAAAAGAAAACCTTATGTTCTGCTATGAATGCAACACGATGGTGAACGGAAAGAGCTGCAACAATTTCACGGATAAAGACGAGTACTCGAAATTCTCAAAAAAATGTACTGGGGATAGAAAAACATGCATGGTAAACAATTTATATAACGTTTAAACATTTTGTCATTTTATTAATACATACGCGACATCAATCAATATTGTTATATTATTATATTGATAATGATAATGATTAATTATCATATTATTATCCTTATATCTACATGACTCATATAATAATTTAATCTATAAGTATACTTATGTTATAAGTGTTATAAGTAAGGCTAGGACTTATATGCATTTACATGTTTTTTCTTTTCCAAACTGTTTGGTTGTCTGGTTTGTTCACGATTTCGGATTTGGCTTATTCTCGTTTAAATAGAACCGTTATTTTGCATATTTTCACATATTTAGAACATAATGCATATAATTAAATGTTTATAGAATTTTGAGAATGTCGTTAATTATGTTAATTTGTATACTTAAATTTTTATAATATTGTTAATTTTAAATGGTATTTGTTTCACAAACGTTGATAGTTTTTGGTTTATTGGAGACTGTCCGTTTTTGGATAATATATTATGTAATATACTTACTTATAATACCTTTTAAAGTTTCATGTTGGAAAAATTAGAGTTATACTTTATTTGAAAATCTAAGATCAAATCCTACATATTGTGCATACAAAATTATGGTAAATAATTATGCCCCCCCCCAAAAAAAAAAAAAAAAATCCTAGATCCGCCACTAATGTATTGTTACAGACATGTATATATAATATATGTAAGTTACTATTACAAAACTATATATAAATATGTGACCCATCACAAACCAAATATATGCAAAATGAATAATTAACATAATAACTATAATCTGACCACATCCTGTCGTTAAACAAACATTTGCTCTCATGAGAAAAAAAAAATATTGTATCACAAGATTATGGAGTATATAATAAGGGAGTCCCGAATAGACCTAATTCAGATGTGTTCTATCTTCTATATAGTCTGATCACATGCAAGATTTATTACCTTAATTAATTAATTAATTAATTACCCTAAATTATCTTCAGTCTTCACGCCAGTCGGTTTCATAATTAAATGCTGGGGACTTAGAATATTTTACAATAAAAACAATAAAAAAAAAAACGGATGGGTCTCGCTTTGCTGTACAGTTGGGGGTGGAGTGCACCTCGTTTATAGAATAGGTCATTATTACAATGGATTTGTTAAATTTAAATGCAATAATAAATATCATTGTATACGAATAACGATTCTGAACGGAGTTAATATGTTTGTCTAAAATGTGTATATAATAATGTAGTATTTTATATTTAAATTGAAATATAATGCAATAGTATGCAATTTCGTAAAAATTTAAATCTCAAACAGTCATAAAATTTTTTCTTTTCGGTCCGGTAGAAATTTTTTTATATATTTTTGAAGATTAGCTTATGAACAACCTAGGGTTAAAATTTTGAACCTTAAGTTTAAACAGAAAAAAATTTTATGAATTTTCAACTACAAAATAACTTGCAAATTATTGCGATTTTAACATATTTAATTCAAATTTTAACTTTATGGGCTTTTAAAAAAAATTTGAGTGAAACAATCTGCGATATTTTTTAGTTACAATTAGTTTAACATATAATAAATCTTGTATTAAATTTTCAAGAGTTTTCGTAAAGCCAAATAAATTTTATAGATATTTCAAAAAAAAAACTTACAAAAATTGAAAATTTAAATTGTCTATAAATAATTCAAAATAAGTCAAAATACTTCGAAAACGTTACCATGTATAGATAATGGCAATATCAAGATTTGATGAAAATTTCAAGTTGTTACGGTTTTTCGTTTTGAGTTAGAGCAAATTTCAAAAATCGATATCATTTGTCAATCTAAAATATTATACATTATGTTATATTTTACATGTAATTTTATATCAATATTCGCTGTTAAAACACTTATAAAAAAAAAATTGTGCCTATGGATTTTAATAATTTTTGAATGACAATAATAACTACTTTTGTGAAATCTATTAAATTTTCAAGTATTTTGTATTAGTCAATTTTTTTTATCACCGATTATAAATAAAAAAATGTAAAAAATTCGAATATTTTAAATGCCTATAAGTGGCTTAAAAATCAATATAATATTTTGAAAAAAAATATGACATAGAGGAAATGCCTATCTTAACAACTGGTAAAAATTTTAAGTGTCTACGACTAATACTTTTTGAATAATAACAAATATTTAAAATCGTTTGACGATAAATCGCTTTTTTATGCAATTTCGTAAAAATTTAAATTTAAAACGGTCATAAAATTTTTGCTTTTTGCGGTAGAAATTTTTTTAAAAATTTTTGAAGAGTAGCTTATGGATATCTTAAAAAAAACACATATCATTGTAATATCAATAGATTCCATCACTCCGTTCAAAATCTAATAGTTATTAACTTTAAAGTTGAGTATTTATTTGAACACATTCCTACTTAACATGGACTATTGACTTGACGACACACAGACACAACAATATACTATTAATTCGATAGAATATACTATACTATAGTACAAAAAAAATTATTTTAAATATGAAAGATAATTCATATAAATGTAACGGGAGATTAGCAGAATTGGTAAAAACTAAAATAAACTCGGTACTAAAGAAGAATAAGGGGTTCAAAACACTCTTAAAAATTCGTAGCATTATAAAGAGTACCTAAATATAAAATCGAAGAAGAAGATGATAATATTAATTTAAATCTGGGACAAATCGTGTCATTTAATTATACTTCAATAACATTGTGCCATGTGGAAAGAAATTTTAATCAGTACAAATATATATTTTACGGTCAAATCACCATAATTGAAAATTTTAAACAACATAATATCATAGTAGCCTGTATATATACTAATATCTACATATACATATACATATATTAATATATATAATCTAATATCTAATGTAATAAGAACAAGTAATAATACATAATAATTCTAGAAACAATAAAAATTTATTTTGCATATAAATCTTAGCTTCATATAGCTATGAGTATTATAACTAATATCTCAGTATTATCTTATTATCTATATTATAATCATCCAGTTAAACAGTTAAAGGCTGCAATTTCTGCTGGGCAGTTGTTCCAAATAGGCATACGAACTTCTTGCAGGGTGGTCCCATATCTCATCAGTCACATGTTTATGCGTACTCGATTTAGCTGTATACATATTTCTGGGCGATTGTTAAAGGTACGGTTTCCAAGGCGTATTATCCACCTATTATAATAATTCCGGACATAGGCGAACATTTGGTTGAATTTTTAGGGGGGCTATAATGCAATGTAAAATAAAACGAACAGATAATTATAAAAACAACGAATAACATTTCAAATAAAGTTTCTTCTTTGGGAGGCTATTAAAATATTTAGGGGGCTAAGCCCCTCTAAGTCCCCCCCCAATGTCCGCCTATTCAAGAGTCGCACTACAACGTACTTCCGTGCTCACTTTGACCATCTAGACATGTATGGCTCTTCCAGGTTATGTTTGGATTAAAATGAGTTTGAAAACAATACTCATGATAGTTAAATTATATCTTAATATCGGTAAATTTTTTTTTACCAACCAATATTACTTATGATGCTCGATAATACTCATGATGCGGTGCGCTTTCGTGCAGGTGAAACGGTACTCGTACACGACGAGCAATGAGAGCACCACGTCCGGCCAGCAGCTGTGGTCCCTGGAACGGAACTGCTCGGGCAAATGCGAAGACGGGTGCATCGTGATTGGCGAACGCATCAAGATCTACGCGTGCCAGGCGTGCTGCGACACGCCGCTGTGTAACATCTCAAACGGGTCGTCCGGCCGATCCGCTGTGTCGCCGTGCGTCATCGGTCTGTCGACGATCCTTCTGTTACTGCTCCTGCGGCACGCCCTCGGGGGCTTCTCGACGCCGATCCCGGCCCGGTCACGCGATGACCACGAACGTAGTAGTCCACTGCGATCCAGCACCGCGTCTACCACCCGTCCACCGACGATCTGAGACCTGCACCGACCCGGCGGCGGCGGCTCCGCAGTCGTACCGGCATAGGCGCAATTTCGGTTTTTGACTCGGAGGCACTTTTCAAACAACCTTTGCTGTATATTAGATAAACTAATGATGGATTCAAGAGTACATTTTTGAAGGGGCTTAGCCCCCCTCCCAAATTTCGCTTAAGCGTACCGGCGACCACGTAATATAATAATAATTATTGTTCGTCCCCGAACGGGTGCAAGTCAGTGCCGGACTTAGGGTGCACCATCGCATACGTTCACCGGGGTCCGGAGTACATCAAACTGATTTGTAGAAACAGAGCCGGTCTTTTACGCGAATTTTCTTATAATTTTCTTATAAAATAATTACAATAATGTATACATTACTACGATTATTATATTATAATATATTTAACTACTATATCGAACATTTTTTACTATCAAATATTGAATAATAATATAATATGATAAGGTATACCAATAAATGTTATAATGAAATTATAAAATTGTTCATTGATTCATTTTCAAAACTCGTTCATTATAATATTATTATTTCATTTCAACGTGAATCGAAGAAATATAGGTATGTACATGATTTACGTCAAACAATTCTATGTATACTTCTTATTAGATCGTATTAGTAGAATTACACCCATAGCTTAAATCGGGCAATAATGCAAATAAGTGTCGGTGTGTTGGGTAAGGGGACATTATAATAGTTTCCAAGATGTCGCACGAGTTACGTCTCGATTTCGACTAACGACCAACATGTCTTAAATTCGTAACCAAAATATTAATAATAATAAAATAAAAACCCCATTATCGACAACAATCAAACTCGCTATTGTCTCTCGAAAATCGTTCAAATCGATTTCTTTTCTGATTGCCTAGGCACTATAACGTTTTCTATACAACTTTTAAAAATTAGACGTAAATGTTATTTCATTTACTAGGTAAGAAACGATTAAAATAATTAGCACAAGTTTTTTATAATTTTAATCGTCTCTATTATTTATTTGGATAAACAAATTTCTAATAACTATCTAATAAATTGTTCAAAGTTTAGCCCATCATTCTCCATGCATGATTGAGGTTAATTAATTCCTCAAAATTAAATTTAAATGATTTAATAATATCTGCGAACCTACGGAAACAAAAAAATACTTAAAATTTCATAATAATTCAAAAAATTCTAGTATGATTGTTGAAAAATTCAATAATTTAAATCGAACCTTTGACTGGTTGCCATTTGGTCAATTTTGATTTTAAAGTTATGGTAAAAAGGACCAAATCGACTTAAAAAAAATCGGTCTATCCGAATTTGGCATTCAAAACACCTGTTGCCATTTAAAAAATGCAAGTTGTATTGCACATGCGCACACGGAAAGATCTAAAAATGTAAAAATCATCAAGAAATGTGTATTTATGTATTTCCAATCCCCTCCCGAAAACCGCATATTAATCCGATGTCACTGGACAGAATTATTTAATGTTACCTTTAAAAGGAATCACACTGTATAGTGTGTATGTATATATATATATATATAATAGCTATTAGCTAATTGGTATACTGCTGATAGTCGGATTTGTATAATTAATTATTTTGAGTATCTACTCTGTACCTAGCATCTGAGTAAGTTTGATAACATCTGTCTGGATAAAAAGTAAAACAAAAAAAATGTATATTATATATATATAACGTCAATACCATGTTATATTATTATTAATATCGGTATTTTTTTTTTTGATCTTATTTTGGTACCTATTTATGTTAATATTAAGTATTTATATTTTATACATTATTATACAAACTATTTAAACATCATAAATTGTTTCTTGTATAGTTGGGCAAGTCGTAACACATTAACATCACTCTACACTCAGGTTATTAACTATTTCTGTGAATTAATCGGGGTCCGCAGCCCGTAAATAAATAATAATATTAATATTAGTACTATCTATATCGACTATCGTATGGGTGCAACAAACAACAGTACCTAATATAGTATAGATATTTATAAAATATGACTTGGATAACAATTTTTCCATTTTTTTCATGACCGGAATTGAGACTAAGGTATACTAAGGTATGGTATATAATAGTATTTATAATTCATATAAATTATAATTAGTATTTTTTTTTCGTTTATTATTTATTATCGTGTATGCTGGAACACCGATTGACCAATACGGCGAATAACGATAACGTCGGGCGTCGCACGTCCAAAACCAAAAATATATGTATTTAACATTTATTTATAAATTGCTTGGTTCATTAATTATTAACGATAATATTATTAACCTAATATAATATTATAAGTATTTTATTTCATTAATTTGAATTTCGTTCTTCGGGTCTTTGTTTTCTAACAATGTACTGATTGCCAAACAGCCCAAACAGGTATGTTTCTGTTTTAGATTCTGATGGAATCTATTGGTTTTACAATGATGTGTGATTTATTTCTTTTATTTTTTTTATGTGACGACACCTTTTTTGGTAGTAAAAATCGATTTTCTTAAACAGCAACTTTTTTGAAAGGAAAGTGAATGTAGATGATACTTGGGCAAGTCAAAAATCCAACTTTTTCAATACTTTTTAAATGCATTGAAAAAAACGATAAAAAAAATTACGAAAAAAAACGGGAAATTTTACGCAAAACCACGTTTAAATTTCAAATTTGTATAAAATATGTTAAAATCGCGATGATTTGCAAGTTATTTTGTAGTTGAAAATTCATTAAATTTTTTCAGTTACAACCTACTTGTTTTAACACTGGATTATCCAAAGTTACTCTTCAAAAATCTATAAATTTTTACTAAATTGTATAAAATAGTGATTTTTCCTCAAACGATTTTAAATATTTGTTATAATTCAAAAAGTATAAGTCGCAGAAACTTGAAATTAGGTCATAAATTTATATTGCAATTTAATTTGTAGTAGAAATATAAAGGTATAATATTGTACTGTAAATTGTTTTTCAAGGAGGACCCCTTCATTTTCTTTTGCACCAGGGCCCACAGAGATCAAGATCCGGTACTGCTTCTAGCATTATAGAGTTAGATTATCTGAGTAGACTGTTACGGATATATAAAAAATTAGGTCCTCACCAGTACGTGGACTCACGTAGAATTTAAGACCAAATCTGAGGTGGATGTACACGGATGTGGTTCCTGTCACAGGTACATGGGGCTATGGGAGGATCACTAAAAACACATGCACGTAAATATATATTCAAATCTACGTACGTGATAAAAGTTAAGTATTGCGCTGGATATGAGGAAGAGACCACCGTAGTACTAGCGACAGGGTATATAAGCGACTACGAAATAGATCAAAAGTAGATGTGTTTTAGTCCATTCAAGAGCAAGCACCTTCACGCCAGTCAGGCCAATAAATTTAATATTTGGACTTTATTTATTTTATTTTATAATAAAATTGTGACAGTTCATATTGATTATCTTATTCTAATAACATAACACGACTACGCTCTTGAGTCGGTTGCACCCAACAAGACAAATATATATATATATATATATATATTATAAAGTCAACTAAAGCATAATATTTTCCTTATGTCTTGTTTGTGACCAAGATCGAATTCGTGACACATAACACTATAATATTATAATGGCATATGAAAATCCCAAAAATATATAATATTCATAAATATATTAGCATATTAGCATCTGTTAAATGTTGAATAATAGACCCAGGAAATCACGAGGAGACGATCACACACTGCGATAACAAAAAGTTCATATTATAATCGATTTTAAAGTCTTAGCATATGGGAAACAAAACGAATACCTATACTATTATTACCGATGTTGTCAAACGATAATAATATTATAGAATCTATAACAATAATGCATTATTGCAGACCAATATTTAATACAATTATCAGAAGGCCCAGGACAGGATACTTATATGAAGACTATATCAATACAAAAAAAGCTCAAATATTAGAGGAATTCAGTTGGTAAACTTCACTACGTTAGTATACGATAGTGTATGATATGCTTCTCTATTCTGCCTGGTAGTGAGCAGTGGTACAACTAGAGTTCAAACCTAGAGGGTGCAACAATTTACAATCAATTATATTGTAATGCTGTGTACACAATATCAACCAGAAGGATTACTCCAACGTATACAAAAACAAACCGTTTGGATTTGATAAAAATCAAAACTAGTACCTAAATTTATTAATTTTTTTTACAAATTGTTACTTACACTTTTGTGTTCATCTATATTGTATATCACATGAAAGTTTGTCAATACAGATAAGATTTGGAAGTCCATTAAGTGCACATACATCAAAAGTAGTAGGAGTCACAGATATAAGAAATTATGGATAGAAATTTGTTTAATGGACATTTTTTGGAAAATATATTAATTATGATGTTGATTAATATATTTTCTAAAAATATATAGCACTAATGTACCAAAATAATATTGTTTATTCTTATTACCTTCTAATGTGATAACATTTTACATAAAACAAGGTAATACAGCACTCACTTTTTGTACTCACTATGTCTGAATTCGTACAAATTGGAACAGAATGACATTTGTGAACTAATCTTATAAATAAATCTCTGTAATAAAAATAAAGAATTGATTTTAAATACACCATCTACTAGGTACTATAATACAATACATTAATATTGTTTACAATATTGACAAAAATAGTATATTACTAATGTCAAAAAAAAAAAAAAATTATAACTATACAATTTGGATTTTGTATTGATTTATTCTAATTCAGGCGATAATAAACATATACAAGAAAAAAATAAGAATAACTCAAACATATAAGGAAGTTAATTTGTTACAAACCCAAAATATCAACACATTTTATATAAAAAATATATAATACAGTACAAAATACATTTTTGTAAATATAAAACATGTCTACAGTTATACTTTTTTTACCATCACAAAAATATTTAAGAACCAAGTTAACCAAAGTTATTTATCACAGTACTTACAAAAGCAACTCATTTTTTCACTTATTCTGTTAAAATTAAATTAAAAATATTACATTTTCACACAAGTTGTAAATTTTTTATTACCAGTAATGTGGTTTATGGAAAACTTTACAGATGAAAAATGTATTATTTCTTTGATCCCCAATGTATAATATTAAGATTTAACAAATTCAAATAGTGCACATAATTATTGTATGAACACTATTTCTATAGAAGTTAAGTACACAATGCAAATTTGTTTTACCCAACATACACTATAAAGCAAAATATGGCTTATAAAATACAGCTCCTTCAAACAATATTATGATGATATGACTTTCTTTTTGTAAGTATAATTTAAATTATACAAATATTGAAAATTTTTTGGTTTTATATTTAATAAGGAAAAACTAATTTATCATTTTTATATAAATTTCTTTAAACGTTTCTAACAATATTTCTCTGTACATACATCGTTTTTATAATATTAAATTAAATTAATGCATATTCAAAGTATTTTAAACTTCTCTTAATTATTCACAAAAAATAATGCCCAGGAATTTTACCTAAGCAAAATACATATTTCAGATATTAGTAGTATAAAATTAAAGTCTACAACAGATTTTAGAGGTCTATACAATTATTTCAACTTAATTTAACTTAAAAGCTCAAATAATTCTAATCATCTAAATAATAAAGACTGATAAAAATTAAATAATACAATTATAAATAATTATTTTGATTTAATTTAGATGATCCTGAATTTTAAAAAAATAATTGGATATATAAAATTTTTTTTGTAATATTATTCCTGTATATCTCGGATATTAAAGACAAAATATGATACACTATAACATTTAGAGTTAATAAATTTACTTATAACTACCCATAACTAATATATATACAACCCCATAAGGTTATGCAAACGCACAAATATGGGAGTTATATATTATACAAGTATTGGATCAATTATCTTTGGATTATTGACCTAACCATAATATTTATTTTTAATTTTTAGAGAAAAATACTCATTTTTGTTGAATCAACAATAAAGTAATAATAATAATAATAAAAATAATATAACAACTAGTTTAATAGAAATTATAAAATGTTCAACAGTAAAATTGTAAAATTTCTTTGTTATCATCATCATAAATCTATTAATAACTAAAACAGTTAAGAAGCCTATAATTCTTCTATTTTCGTTAAAACTATTTTTTAAGGGTTGATTTTTTTTTTTATCTTTCTTAAAAAATTATTTAATATCGTTCTTTGATTAATATAAATTCGTAATAAATCAACTCCAGACATCAGCAGAATATCTTTTCTGTTGTTCCATTTTCTTAACATAATTGAGTGCTTGATTGTTGGTCATTTGACCTTTTTCCATTACAACCTTTACAATAATATTATGTACATCTTTTGCCATACTTCTTGCATCACTATAAATTATAAAAAACATTATTATTATTACCTATTATTAATAGGACACATTATAAAATATTACTAGTTAGTAGTTATTTTGTAACATAGTAACATGATATTTAAAAAATCGAATACATACCCACAAACATATAAGTGTCCATTTTTAACACCAATTATATCCCATAGTTCATCTGCATTTTGTTTTAACAAATGTGTTACATATTGCTTTTCAGGTTGATCACGCGAAAAGGCTAAATGTAGCTAAAATATAATTTAAAAAATGTTATTTTGAGGTTAATTGAGGTCATTAATTTTTATAAGATTAAAATATTTAATAAAAATGTTTAAATTATAAAAAACCATAAAATGATGATAAAATTAAATTTAAAATTACTTTGGTCAAAGTTCCATTAGTGACATACTCTTGCAATTCATCTTCATAAATAAAATCTTCTTCCTGCTTTCGACATCCAAAATATAGAATCATTTCTCCAATTTCTCTACCTATAAGAAAATCAATTAGACTTTTAGAATGATTTCAACAGAGTATATAATTTTGAAAATGTTATATGACAAACCTTCTTTACGTGCAAAATCTCTTTCTTGTATAAATGCTCGGAAAGGTGCCAATCCTGTACCAGGACCTATCATTATAATTGGAATTTGAGATTTTGCTGGCAATCTATAAGAATGTATTAATTTAAATTGATATTGTAGTATAGATTCACATATACTGAAGTCTTAAGATGAAACACTCTTAATGAATAAAATATACAATAAGCTCAAACAACTACTATCAAAAATTATTATTAATATAAATGAGTAATGACCAATGATAAAATGGTATAAGAAAATTCCAAAAAAAGTTTGTTATTTATATTATGATCAATTTATAATTTAAGGCATAGGCTACATTTAAATACAATAATACATGTATAATATCTTGGTGATAAAATTGCAATAATAGTAAATATATAATAATACATACAGTTAAATATTAATAAGTAATAAATAATATTTACCTGAACTGAGATCGTCTAATATATATGGGTATTGCTGGTTGTGGACATTCATCATTAGTAGGCCTTAAATGGGCTAATAAGTTAGTTGCTACACCTTTATTGACACGGTTAGTAGGTGTAAGATATTCTACAAGAACTGCTGTTATGTGAATAGATTGTGGGTATACTTTTGGTGATGATGATATTGAATAATAACGGCACTGTAATCGAGGCAATAATTCACATAAATGGTCTAAAGTTGGTTTAACACTTGGTAAATCTTCCAAAATATGAACAATATTACGGTTATCGTGTAATATCCATTTGTGAAATTCTTTTTTACCTTCAGGTGTTGAACTAGCCATTAGTTTTAACTTTTCTTGATCCTAAAACAAAAATAAATATTAATACATTGTAATCTTTAATGTTTGAATTAAACTGTGTAAAAAGACATACCTTAGGATCACTTGCATATTCTATTAATTCTTTCATGATATGAGTGCGTGGATTTGAAGTTATATCTAAGTAGTATGTCAAAGCTGTTCGATAAGTACAAGGGCAAGGAAATGGGTGTTTTTTACTGGATTCTTCTATAAAAAGCATAAATAACCAAATCTATAAATTTGTATCAAATATTGAAAAAAAATAATAATCTGAAATTATCATACCATCAGTGTTTAATAAAGAAAAGACAGTATCAAGATTTGCATTCAATAGTTTTCCAATTTTTTCAACATCTTTAGAAGAATTTTTGGGATAAACTGCAACATGATCACCTGTATCATATCTCAACTTTGAACCTTCAATGTTTAATTCAATATGCATGCATGAACGATCACCAGATTTGTGTAGTTCTCGATTGACTGAAACTTTAGCCAAATATGGATTCTTGACATCGAATGGGCTAAAAAAAAAGAAAATACAAAAATATAGTAAATACATTAATACATTCTTAATATAAAAAAACTAAATAATGTAAACATTACAAACATTACTTAATAATGGTAGATATGCTTTATATATAACCCATACATTCATTCAATCTCTATACTATATTATTCACTTTTAATAATGAAACAATATTTTATATGTTATATATTATAATTTATAATAATAATCAATATAAATATAAACATTTTCAATAACAACCACATTCTTTAAAATGTCAACTTTTATTATAATAATAACACATATTATTATTATTATTATTTTTTTTATTGTTAGGGAGATTTGGGCATCATGGTCATTATATCTCAACGATTATTTTTATGAAGACTCAATTACGTGTTTAGTTTGGGAGGGGGTGACAACGGCATCTTCTCACCGAACGGCTGTGCCACCCGGATTCGAACCGGTGACCTACGATTACGCACAGTCGCCTTATGCCGCTAGGCTATGACAGTACTTCGCTACATATTATTATTAATATTGAAAATTTATTATTTTATTATCAATGTAATCTAATACTAATTGCATAATCATTACATAATTAAATGGTATAGGTTGAATGATAATTGCAACGGTGCGTAATTAAAAGGGCAAAAAAAATTTGTTACTCTTAAATAATTGTTCTATTCATTCCATTCTATCTAAATTGAATAAACAAAGAATATTTTTTTCGAATTACCTAATACTCTGTAATTGATGAATCAGAGTAATATAAAATATTTGAGAGGCTACTATAGTACCTATAGAAATTCAATGTTGATAGAAATTATCGAATCAGATGGCAATGCCTCTATTAATATGCTGATGAAAAAATAATTGAAAAAGGACTTAAAGTGACCTATTTATTAGATAAATACTTATTGTTTCATGAAGATGATCCTAACTTATTCAGATATGGGAAAAATATTAGCAGAGTAAACAAGTTCAAACAAATATAATGTACTATTTTAAATAATTATATGAAATATAATATAATAAAATGATTAATAGTAAAATACTCATGTAATGTAAAAATAACAATGTAAGTGATAATTAATAAAATAAATACATATATATAATTTAAATTTTATTATTTTTTTATAATGCTCTTCATTTGAAAAATCTTTATAATGAAAGAAATCGCTCAGTCCTTTAATCTACTATAGAGAGTTTTCATTTTATATTTTACACAAAATTTTTATTATGTTAACAAATTGCATTTATTATAGCTTACAATTTTTGAGTTTCGTATGATTTGAGTCTTGATATTTCTCCAGTAAATATTCGTTCTGGCAAAACTTCAGAACAGTCTACTAATTTGTATTGTCTAATATTACTTTCTTCACCAGTTTCTTCAATACCATAATGTGAACAAACATTTTCCCATAATTTTTCTTTCCAAGAAACAAAATCATCTTCAATACTAACAAATGAATAAACATATTTAGTTATTATGTTAATGGTACAACTAATAATAAATATTAAAATATATTATATAAAAATTATTATGGCTTAATTTGGTTAAATAGTTAACTAAGTCCTAAAGAAATAAACACCATTTAAATTATTAAGAACTTTAAAAAGTCAAATTAATACAAAGGAAATTTCAAATTATCATGACCTTAAAATAATTTCAGTGCAATAATAAGAAGATCCTTATTAGATACTGGCTTTAAAATATGATCATGGCCATGATTATAATCATTATTTGGGCGGATTCTTTTACAGCCAAAATTAACCTTTTACTTTTTGGCCATTCTGTAATGATTATTTGTGACCAGTATCTATTTTAGACACAAATTGAAACTTTTAAAGAATAAAAAAAATTTTTTCTCTTAAACTATAAATTTAATAAACATTTTAAAATGAATCATAACAGTCTTCTTGATGCAGAAGGTAAGAATAAAAATTCAATTATTTAATGGGAAATGTATAAGCTGATGATCAATAAATGTGTATTTTTTTATATTTTATTCTTACCTTAAAAATAATGATTATAAGTATATAATGATTAACAACTTGTAAATATTTGTTAAAAAATGTATTATCATACAAGTTTTATAAAATACAAAAATTTGTACTAAAAAAAATTAAATATTTTATAACCATCATTATTTATAAAAAGAAGAAAATGTGATTTTAAAAAGTCAAACATATTTTTTTATATTTTAAAAGTTTAGAATGGTGACCAAAATAGTGTACTATACAAAAATGCATATACAGAACACAAAATAGCCAAAAAGGACATTGACAAAAAAAGGTTCTATCTTATTATTCATTGTATACCATTGGTTATTTTCGCAATTAATTTAAGTTCTTTATATGTTATCATTATATTTAATATGTAAATAATATTTCATTCTACGTTTCTTTTTTTCTATTATTATAATTATCTCAATTGTATTTATCATTTTATTTTGCTAAGTATTTAACATTATGTACCTTTAATTTTTATTATTAATTATTAATCTCTATCTCTAACACAAGCTGATAGCTTAAAAGAGATAAGATATTCATGTAAATTAACTTTTTGTATTTGTAGTATATGTAAGTTATGATGGTTTGAATAGAAACAAAAAAAAAATTGTATATTAAAATGGTAAATAATTAATCATTTTGAAGTTTCAGATCTGAGATCATATTTAATACTTAATTTAAATATAGTTGAAATAATAACGATATTTACTTGGCATCATCATCTCCTAAACCAATCTCATGAACTCTAGTTGCACCAAGTTCTTCCAAACGTTGATCCATGTAAATTGCAATTTCATTATAGTGTTCATAAGTCTTATTTCCCAATCCAAATACCTAAAAGTAATAAAAGTCAATTAATGAATAAATCGTTACAAATCTTTAATCAATATTATATAGTTTAAGTTTTTAACTTTTAAACTCAATACAGTTTTTAGGGCAATGGATTAATTTAGATTTACTGCTATTTTCGGCACACGCAAGTAAGAATGATTTATAATATGCGACCAACATAAATGGATACAAAATTAAAATTATTTATATAAATTATAAATGAACACTAATATTTGAATGAGTAAATAATAGTTAAAATGACAAAATGTAACTTAAGGTGATTTGGCTCAGTATTGTTTTTATTATTTAAAATAAAAGTAGGCATAGATGTTGAAGGTTAAGGAAACTGAAGAAAAATCATTCAAAAAAGCACCATTAAATAGGTATTATTTAAAAGATTTTAGTTTGTTGTAATGGAAATCCTAAAAATGTTTTTGTAATTTACACTTTAATTGATGGCCTAATTTGTTTTTTAAAAATAAATTAAGATGGTTGTAGTGACAAGAGAAGAGTTAGTTATAATTTCAAGATTAACTAACCAAATTATACTTGTAATAAACTTTATATGCTTCCATTAACATTGATGAAGTAGCATTTTATCTATAGGAATAAAAGTACTATTTATATACTTTTTAATAAATAATAATTTACCAAATTTATGAAAATTTTAGACTGAAAATAACACAAAAAAATTTATACATTTCAAAATTAATAAAAATAAAATAACACATACTTTTTATTTTATTTTATACAAATCATATACTTATTCAAATTTGTACCTGATACGATTTTATTTAATCTAATATAAAAATGAAAAGTTTCAGTATTCTTACTCTACTTATATCAAATCAGATAAAATAAAATATATTAGATATACAACAATATAGCTGTTTAAATAAATAATTTAACAAGAGAAAAACTGATCACTTTTCAACTGTAAAAGAAATAGATATTTTATAATTTTATTACTAAAAAAATATATAGCAATTAATTTATCTGTCACATAACTTTAGAGTTAAAAATTTATACACAAAAGCTAAGGATCTATATTTTATTATTCAGTTTTTAGTAGTTATATGCCTTAATAGTTAGTACACAATATTAGGTATGAATTGTATGCATATGAAAATTGATATGAAAATTCTATGCCAATAATAATTATTAATTGGATTAAAATATACATTATTTATTAACTATTCATGAATGTCAAATATAAATAGGATGAAGTAGGTTATAACTTTGGAGTGACCTCCATTTAACATCGCTATGAATTAAATTAAATTTAATAAACGCACGTAGACATTTTCTCAGAAATGTACTTAATAACACGCAATTTTGATATTTAGTAACATTAATTTAAAGTTTCAATAAAATATGACTTTATTCAGTTAAGACTAAAAAAATATTTTTTTGTCAATTTAAAATTGATAGAATATATTTTTATATGGGAATATCAAATAGTGATGATAAATATGAATGAATATAATAAAATACAGAAACTACAAAGAAATACCAAATTACTATTCACACTAACAGGAATAATTTGAATTTGAAATAACCCTGATAAAGTACATACTGCATAATTTAATCCTTCTAGGTCAGCATCACCATTCTGAAGCCACTCGTAGAAATCCATGGCATTATCAGTGGGGTCTCCTTCACCATAGGTTGCAATACAAAAAATGGCCAAAGATTTTTGTATTTCTTTCATTTGAACCAAGTCAGCCTAAAATAATAAAATATAAGTATAAAAGTGGAACAGAATAAATAAATATTTTTACTAGAAGTAACATGGTTAAGTAACAATCAGTATTTAAAATATATATTTAATAATTATATATTCAATAATACACTAACTAAGTAATTATAGTACCATTAAATTCAATAAAATAACTGGTATATCAAATAAATTAAAATACCTTAAAATAACATAATCGGATCAGTTATATTTCTAATAAGTAGTTAAATTAAAATTTATAGTTTGTAGTTTTGTACACAGTACAAATTAATATTATAGTAAATATATTATTATTTATTATCCATTTGAATAAAATAGTGGGTTTTTTATTTGATAGGTTTTAAAAAAATTAATATTTTAAAGTAAAGATCTTATAATAATGTCAAAAAAATGTAGTCATAGTTTTATATATATATACACATTATCTACTTTAAAAATGTTTAAAAATAGATTTTATAAGGATATAAATAAACTCTAAGAAACTTTTAAAAATATCAAATCTTACACTTATAAATCTAAAAAATCATACAATTAGTAACTATTATTAATTGAACGACTAATATGAAACTAATTAGTATTATTATGGAATATGTATTATAATTATTTAAATTGGAATATAATACCTAAAATTAAATTAATAATATTTAATAAAATGCAAGACATTTATAATACATAGAGTTTAAATTCAAATAAGGTCAAAATATCTCTTACATAATTATTAAGAGACTGTAGAAAAGAATTAAGTTTTTATAAAAATGTATAATTGTATGAGAGAAGTATTACATTACATAGACGTTGTATACATAGGATATAGCTATATGAATATTAATTTTACAACTATCAAATACCAACCAACTATTGAAAATATTTTTTAAACTTGTAGTACATTTTCATTTAATTTGAAGCAAGAACTGTATTTCCATAAATAATAAATTGGAAAATGAAACTTCAATATTGGAATTTTATACATACTCAAAAATTATTCCATAAATAATTAAATAACATCAATAAACATCTTTAATATGTTTATATAGGTATGGCATTGAAAAATAGAATAGAAGTATAAAATAGATTAATATTTTATCATGTTAAATAGGAAATCGTAAGATAGAAATGACTGGAGAAAAACTTTAAACTTAAAAAAACTGAATAAATCTTGATGAGGTAATTTTCTAAACACGATAAGAAATTACTGAAAAACGATATAATATTTCTATAATATTTTTCTATGTTTTTTTCCTTTAATTTTTAAATTATTAATTGAGTTAATGAGTTCTATATTTTCGGTGATTATTATGTAAGAGGTGTATATTTCTATTAAAAATAGACTTTTGCTCTACTAATATTTAATAGATTTACTATAACAAAAGGGAATATATTTATAATATAATTTAAAAATCTCTAAAATCTTCGTATTCAATACTTCAATGATCAAATACATGTTTGAATTATATTTTTCTCAAGGCATCCTACATTTAAGTATGATCAATGACTTCCTATACTAAATTAAAGTATACTTATGGCCTAAATGCTAAAACGCTAGGATACATTATTGTTTGCATTTTCATATTGATTAGCAATAATTATCTGAGCCATTTAGACAAATTTTACACTTTCATATGTGATTGATTAAAATATTTATACCATATTTTATTACATTTGAATATTATATATAATGACATTGGATCACTATTATGTAAAAAACCTTGTATTTATCCACATTGTAATAAATAGCCTTCAACTTCTTTTTAAACTAAAATTACTCGATTTATTATTTGTTAACTACCTAATCATTTCACAGATGAGCGAAAATTGTATGATCAATAAAAAATTGCTAAACATGCGTTATTAAAATCAAGCATTTCCATTATTTGATTTCTAAGTAATAACTAACAAGTAATAAAAAATAAGAATATATAAAAAAACAAGATTTGTGATTTTTATATTAGATTTAATTTACCGATAGTCAAGTTTAAAAATAAACGCATACTTGTATTTTGAGCTAAAAATTTTAAAATTATAGTAGATCCATATATAAATATACATATTTATGTCTTTTTAAACTCTATTTTATAAATAGTTAGTAAGAAATGCACTTCACTTTAAAACAAAAATATCGAAAAAATGAATCAATAGTCAATGTGATCATTTTTAATTATTATAAGTTGATTTGATTTTGTTGATTAAAAACTACAAAATTATAAAATTATGAGGAATGAACAATATGATTCTAGAAACCAATAAGCCACAATAAGAAAAACGAAAGTATTTTAATTATAAATACTACAAGTGATACAAATAGATTGGTTAAATAAATTGTAAAATATTAAGAGTAAAAAAATAAAATATTTACCATATCACATTCTTCAGGATCGGCAACCATTCCTTTCATTTTATACCTAGCGCCTTCTTTGGCTATTCTTCCAGCAAATTCTTCTGCAGTTCCAGTTTGACTTCCATAAAAGACTACTAAACTACGACCTGTAGACTTCAGTTTTTTAATAAAGGAACTATTGGATGTCTGCTCAACGGAACTCATGGGAGATGGCCTTGGAAATTATAAATTCATGATATTTTGTTATATATATTATAAATAAATAAATAAATAAATAAATAACAGTTTATAGGTATAATTAAATTTAAAAATTATTATTTCTCTTTTTACTATGAATATTTACATCTATGCTAATGTACATCACAGGTAATACAATACAAATAACAGTGGAAGGAGGCTATCCAGTGATAGAACCCTATATTGGCAGATGTGTAAAATATGTAATTGTATATTTTTAAATACCAGGTGATTTTTTATTTTTTTAATATTTAATTCTCAAAAAAATAGCACCACTTACGATTTACTTGAAATTATCAAGAAGTATTGCATTAGAATTACAAGAGATTAAGTAGAGGTTTAAGTTAGATTGAAGTTTGTGATGGAAGTTTTAGTAGTTTTTTTTTTTACTAAAATATTTATATTTTTTACTTGAGATCTTTATGAAGATAATTAATTAGAAGTTCCAAGGAGTTGAATGCTGAGATAATGATTCAGAAAGTGATGGATAGTAATGCCTGAATGGTAAAAATCTCAGAAAACTTAGCACCTAAAGAAATTCGGATACTAAATGGGTTTCAATAAAAATGTATGCATGATTATTTTAGTTGTGATTTTAATATGGGATGAAGCAGGTTAAGTTGAGTGTTAACTACTGTAATCTTAGCTTTTATGTGTTGGCCCCAGGTCTTTTATCTATTCCAGGATAATTAACGTTATCTTATACTGGAATAGGAGAGCCCTAAAAGTAAAGGAAGTGTGTTTTTTATGTCGCATGTATGGTGCTGTGACAGATTTTTCTGCATTTATTTTAATTCTCCATTTAGATGACCAAAGGTAAATTTCTTTAAGATGGTTTTATAACGCAATAGTAGCTGCAATGGGGTCATCGTCAGATGATAGTACTTTAGTGTCAATGTGTCATCTACATACGTGGCAACACATAGTTAGGAATATTAGAAATGAAAGAAATATTGAAAATGTCTAGAGAAATATTACTTCCCTGTAGACCACCAGCAATAGGATAGAATGAGAAAAGAATCACTATGTCTAACTTAGAATTGCGGTTTTCAGGAAAGGAACGAATTATAATTCGAAAAGAAGGCCCAAGTGTCGAACACAGTTGGAAATTATACACATTTAAATAAAATTGAATATTCGATTTGTTGTCTATCTATCTCATAATAGAAATAAGGTTTGTCATTATATTACTATAGACGTTTTATTTTGATAAAAATATTAAATACATAACTAACTTTTTTTCAGCGAGGTCTAATTATTAATTTAACATGATGTTTAAAATTTTTTTTTTTTTATCTGTATACACGATTTTGATCAGAAAGATAGCTCCGATATACACAAACCTATGACTTTTTAATAGGTAATTTCGTCTAGTAAGTCCTTCAGGTTTGGACAATAGTCATTTTTTTAATTATATTTTTAGTTTTCCAAATAATTGAGAAAAAAGTAAAAATAGTGTAAAAATTGAAAAAATTAGACATCGGATATTAAATAATACTTGGTTGTTATTTTGATTGCCGTACCAAGTTGAAACATTTACTGGACACTTAGATTAGTATTATTCAGATATTTAATCATTTTCAAAATATTTTTATGTAATTTCCGCGTATCGAGGCAATTGAAATTTCCGATCAAACATTTAACCTACCTTATTAAGTAATTTGGGTAACTGATCCACCCAACTTCTTTCACTAGGAATCGTTTTTCAAAATCAATGGGACATTGGTTTCAAATTTAAAAGACCAATACAGCAATATCATTAAGTCATTTCTGTAAGTCACCCAACTTTGGAGTCTCCACTTAGAAATATGAATAATTTAATTAAAAATAACAATATTGGAACCGTATATTATAGAGATTAATTACATAAATTATTAAGTATTATTTAGTAGGAATTACTAAGAACAAACAATAACTGCTTTTTTTTCATTGATAAAATAACTAAAAACTTAAACTGTTGTTAAGATTTGTAATTTTATAAGACAAACATGAAATATACTTATAATTATATATTTTTGAAATTTACATACACTACAGTTAAGGGTTTTTTCTGTCAAATTAACCCTCGATCGCTATTATCAAGTCCATTTTCTGCCAAAGATTATCTTCCGTTTTCCACTAAATTAAATTCAAATTTGTTCATGCAATTTTTTTAAAACTCCTGGATCTAAATTCATAAAATTGGGTAGAAGTAGGATTAGCAGTAAGGTTTTTGCGTCAGCTATTGTGGACATATATTCGTATACGATCTATGTTATTAACGGAAATAGATCTACATATAGCGCGGAGAAAAATTGTGTTCTTTTATTTTTACTTTTTTATTATATAAACAGAAATATTTCAATATTAATATAATAAAGAATCAAAAAATTGTAACTCGTGTCTTAGTTTCTTTTCTTCATTTTGACTCAATTAATTTTTGGTAGGCTTGAATGAAAATTTTGGGTACCATTGAGACTGTCAATATACGTACTTTACAGACTTTCTCTCAGAACAATATTTGAAATGTAATATATATATATATATTTCATCACTTTCTATATTCAAGTTGGGCATTAAGTAAAATAGTATCATAGCTAAAATCATTTTAAAAACTTCTATTATATTCTGAGTAAAACAAGGAATGAATTATTTTGATTAAGATGAATGTGTTTTTCATGTTTGTATACACGATTTTGACCAGAAGGATTGCTCCAATTTATACATACCTACAACTTTTTTCATAGCCAATTTTTTTCTAGTTAGTACTTTAGGAAGTTATTTTTTGAGTATCTTAATGGTTTTCGGAATAACTGAGAAAAACAATGTTAAAATCGCAAAATTAGACTACGATATTTGTTACTTAATCGTTTTAATTGTCATAGCGATTCGAAATATTAATTTGATACTTTTATATATTATTAGAATTTTATACACTTCATAATTTTCGAAATATTTTAATAAAATTTATTCGCATTTGAAATGTTCGATTAATAGTTAAAGATAAATTATAAAAAAAAATTTGTTTTTCTACTACATATTATATCATTCATCTTTATAAATACCAACTGATCTATCTACCTATCTCTTTCACTCAGAATAGTTTTATGAAAGCAATAGTACATTGATTTCAAACTTAAAAGACGAATACAGCAATATCATTCAGTCATCCCTGTAACTCACTCGATCTTTTTCATATGAAGAGAATAAAGGGAAAAAGGGTAAACTCCAATATACTTGACAACGAGACATTATTTATTAACTGATAAATATCATTTACTTAAATAAATAAATTTATAAGTCACAATTTCAAAGAAATTGTTTTGCATTTTAAAACCTCTTTAAAAACAGTACCTCAAGGTTTAGGTCAGGGGTCGGCAACCTGCAGCTCGCGAGCTACATGTAGCTCTTTCGATGTTAAGTTGCAGCTCTACAATTCCAGTTTAAAGTCATTTGCTTTAAATCGAAAATCAAATATATACATATAGAAATTATAAGCTAATACCATTAAATTGAAACAAAAAACTTTAGTGACTTTAAAATCTAGACGATTCTGCATAATGTAACTTTTGGCTCTTCCGTCGCAACATGTTGCCGACCCCTGGGTTTAGGTGATCAACAATATATTTTTATAAAAAATCATATTAATAAGGTATTTTATAATAAAATAAAATTATCATTTCAGGATTTTATACATGGAATTGGTATTTATTTTATTTTACACAATATTTCAAAAAATTTGAATATTATATTTTTTATTACAAAAAATTTATATGTAATTTTATATGAGGTACAATTCTCAGCTAATAGCAATATCTACAAAAAGTAGTAAAATGAATTAATTCAACTTTTTATATTAATCATAGGGGTTTCATAAATTTCTTTTAATGTAATTGGCAATTTTTGCTAATTTAAAAACGTCTACAAAGTATCAGATTTATATTTTAGTAGGTAAGTACTAGGTACATAATATGTCCATGTAATATAAAGAAACTAGAAATTAAAAGATAAATCTAAGGTGTCAAAGGGAATGCCTGTATAGTGTTAAATAATAATTATTATAGACTAGGATCTATATATAATTGCTTTGTTCTTGGGAAATTAAAATTTTCTTAAATATTTTTTTAAGTTATTTCATATAAGTGCATAACATATAGAGTGCAATACAATTCATTACCTAATATATGAATTATCATTTGATTGTTTGTTTTATGAAATCCTGATCACAGATTATATTTAATTAGAAGCTATATACTAATGCAGCAGTTCCCAACATTTCTCAGCCTCGGAGTTTTTTTTTAAGTTGAAGTTTTTCCTGGAGCCCCCAAGAATAGTTAACGTTAATTTTTACCGTTTCGATTTATCGTCGTTTCGTAGTAGGTATCTAAAATTCTAAAATTAGATAATTGTATACAACATTCTTATCGGGATTTTACCCACTATAGTACTATACATATCGGTGAATTGTATTTAATTATATTCATTTTCAATAACGAACAATTTTAAAAATTCTTGTGGTGTTACGAACGGAGCCTTTGCAGAACACCAAAGGCTCACCGGAGCACAGTTTGGGAACCGCTGTATTAATAAAAAGTAAATTAACAATTGTATTAATTCATGTCATTGATTTTATAACCAAAAAATCAACCAACTTATAAGTTATTAAGTTATTATAAATTATGATGTTTTGTTTTTATAGAAATAAAAATTACCATCCTACCTAAATTAAATTTCTAATATAGGTATATATTAATCTGATGAAATAATAATGTTTAGGTACTTACTGAATAGTATAAGGTTTTTTTTCTGATGAACTTGACCGTTTATCTCTTTTGAAATACCAAAAATATGCAACAGTCATAATGACAACAAAAAGAGCAATATCTAAAGGACTAATTAATGGCTCTTCTGAAATAACGGTTGATTCAATTTTCACTCCTTCGGAATTCTCCATCTTTATTTTCAATTTATTGAATTTGCTATCTGAAAAAGTTAACTCAATATTATTATATACTTTTCTTCTACTTAACTTGCATATTAATTAATGATAGGTAGGTATATTTTTTCAATTTCAAATGTGTAAATGACTATAATATAATATAATGATTCATTTTAAATTAACAGTGACAATAGAATACAAATATAATTGACCTTTAATTCAACCTTTTGAATTTGTATTCTATACCTGTTTGTGATACACACAGACATTTGAAAAATATTAACAAATGTTATTTTATGTAATGTTCTAATCAGGTACAATTGATGTGATAATTTAAGCATTAAATACCAGTACACATTTCATACTATTAACAAAGTACATCCAAATAAAAATATTGAGGATTGAGTTTAATGACTTAGAAAATTATACATTTAAGCACTTAGGGTATTTCCAATAAAAAGTAAATAATAAATTAGTATAAACTATTATGAAAATAGTTTATTTGTAACCTAACTATAATAATATGATTGTGAGTTAAGTAACATTGTATTTCCTAATAAATAAGTGTTTCAGTTAAAACTTTACAGATACTAATAAATGTTTTATTCTTATAAATAAATATTTTCAAAAGAAAATTTATTTTTAAGTATTTACTTAATTTATTATCTTTACTGAGTACAATAAATATATTAAGTACATCGTACATTCATACATAAGATAATGATTGTTAATGTGCCATCTAACAAAACATTTTTTTAGAAAATGAGCAACATAAAGAGCCACCAACTTAATATCTTGAATCTAAAAGGGACTAAATTAAAAATCAAGTTATTGAAGTTTAATATTATCAAAATAATTTATTATTGATATTGAAAAATTATTAACTGGTAAAATTGAACATTTAATAAAATGTAGTTAAATTTTTGACACTTATAAAATGTTTACTTTCTGCAACTACTAATCTGACATTTTGTAATATTAACAATAAATGGTCTATTAATATTAAAGTACAATCGTTTTATTCCCGAAGTCCTGAAAAATTACTATTTTACATAAATATTCTTATGTGTAGAATGTAATAGAATGTAAAATAGAATGTAATAAAATCACTCATTCATAATGTTTTGTTTAAATTTGAAATGAAATTTTGCAGGAAGTAAATCGATAAAAAAGTCATAATCAGGGCTTATAACTTCAAGCATTTGCATATTTTTTTCGAGAGGTCTTAGTGGTACCTATGTGAGCTATAAATTTGTTTCAGATAACCAAGAAGCTACATACGAAATTTTATGCTGCATATTTTTGCATATCTCGGAGTATAAGTGCTATTCTGCTTTTTTTTCGCTTTTTTTTTGCATAATTTTATCATTTTTTTTTTTTCATTTTTTTTAGTACCCTAAAACATTTTTTCTTAAAAATAACAAGTACCTAATTTTATTATAATCATATTAATTGTTCATATTAGTAATTAATTTTTCTTCTTATACAGCATATAAGCATATAATATAATATAATATAATAGAAGCTAAAATAATAAAATAATATAATAATTTTTGTATACAAACGTTTTAGATTCTGAACGGAGTGATGGAATCTATTGATTTTCTATCTATTTTTTTTTTTGTGTCCGACGACAACTTTTTTTGCAGTAAAAATGCTTCGATTTGCTTAAACAGCAACTTTTCTGAAAGGAAAGTGAATGTAGATGGTACTTGGGCTAGTCAAAAATCCAACTTTTTTAATACTTTTCGCAAAAATCGAAAAAACGTTAAAAAAGTTACGAAAAAACGGGAAAATTTACGCAAAATCACGTTTTTACTAACTACATTTTTTTAAAATGCTCTAACTCCAAAACAAAAAACCGCAACAACTTGAAATTTTCACCAAATCTTTATATTGGTGTTCTCTACACGGTTAAGTTTTCAAAGTATTTTGACATATTTTGACTTATTTATAGACAATTTAAATTTTCGATTTTTGTAAGTTTTTTTTTTTTTAAATATCTATAAAATATTTTTGGCTGTCCAAAAACTCTTGAAAATGAATTAAAGGATTAAATATAAGTAATACTAATTGTAACTAAAAAATATCGGAGACGGTTTCACTCAAATTTTTTTTATAAGCCCATAAAGTTCAAATTTGTATAAAATATGTTAAAATCGCGATAATTTGCAAGTTATTTTGTAGTTAAAAATTCATAAAATTCAAAATTTTAACACTAGATTGTCCATAAGCTTACCTTCAAAAATATATAAAAAAATTTCTACCGGACTTAAAACAAAAAATTTTATGAGTGTTTTAAATTTAAATTTTTACGAAATTGCATTATAATTCAATTTAAATATAAAATACTATATTATTATATACACATTTTAGACAAACATATTAACTCCGTTCAGAATCGTT
>JAIPRK010001427.1:55784-66497 GCA_025469195.1 Chaitophorus viminalis
TAAATATAAAATACTATATTATTATATACACATTTTAGACAAACATATTAACTCCGTTCAGAATCGTTATTCGTATACAATGATATCTATCATTGCATTCAACTTTAACAAATCCATTGTAATAATGGCCTATCCTATAAACGAGGTACACTCCACCCCCAACTGTACAGCAAAGCAAGGCCCACCCGTTCTTTTTTTTTTTTTGCATATTTTAGTATTTTTAGTGCATATTTAAGCGCTTATATGAATAATTTTTAGAGCTATAAGTTATGAGCCCTGGTCATAATGCATACAAGTTAATCAACCTATCTTTTTTTATACTTAAGATACCAATTAACATAACTCAGAGGTAACAATATAATCTAGATAACTAAAACTTATAAGTATCTTTTTTTCGAATGCCCAAGATTTAAATTGGTGGAGATACCACTTCGTGGTACCTTATTAAAGTAATTCTTAAAACAATAACTGCTTATAATTCTGAGTGCCAACTAGGAAACTCAAAAATGAAAGCAATTAGGTACCACTTAGATTATTAAAATAACAAAATTATATGTGATTTTCAAGTTTAAATTTAATTAAAAATAATAAATAAAAATTAAAGTACTGATTAGAATAACTTAAAAATGTTAGTAAGATATTAATTATACTTGTACTATCAGTGTTCCACTATTATTTTATTAGTAGTATTAGATGTACCTAAATATTAAAGTAATGAAAAACCAGTACATTTGAAAAATGATTTGTATTTGATGTTCGAAGCTATATATAATAAAATATTAAGATTATATTTTTTGGTATTAAGTTTTTTTTAAAAAAAATTATTCGTAATTTAAACAAATTTCAAGCTTGCTCTTATGTATTATGAAGTAAAATAGTCATAAATAGCATATATTGTACGATATTTTAAATAGTTAACTAATAATTATGCATACAATTTTCAAGTTCTACAACATTATTTGTGTTATCAAAAGAAATTTGTGTCAAATGAAATGAGTGGTAGGTACCTGAGGACTTAAAAAAAATATGGGAAAAGCATAAGCCAAAGGTACCTATATTTTACAATTTTTTATTTGACTTTTTATATTGACCAAATTTATTATACTTTATAAAAATTAAATTAAGAAATTCTGATGAGGGTCTTTATTAATGCATTAAAATAATCAAAATATGTGTTTATAGACTAAATTTTGAAAAATGCCTTTTTTTAGTGTTGTATGCCAGTGTTTTTTTAAACTGAGGGCCGTTTGTATTTTATAGAGGGGATGTGATACATCCACATCTTAGACTTAAGGGAGTCAAATCAATTTTACAATAAATTTAGGGAGCCACATTACAAAAACGTTTCAGTAGCACTATTGTATGTACTTAAAAGTAGAAATGCATTTATATTTTGAAAATAATCAAGCAAAATGTTTTTCATTATGTTAAAGAAATCGTTAAATATAAAAATATTTATTTTTGATGAATTAGTAAATTATTTTAACTTAATGTCTTTATCAGTAAAGTATATTTATATTTACATTATTGTGAATGAAATTATTTGAGGTTATTTTGACTGGTGGCTTGGTTATTTTCTATATATTATTTACACAATATGTACAACATAATACATTTATGTATATGTTATCACAGGCATGACTAGACTTCATTCACCACTAAATTAGCTTGCTTTACCTTGATGAACTAAAAAAAAAGTCCTTTAGAAGTTTAGACCCGAGGCCATATTTTTAATTGGAGGGAGGTGGTCCCCTTAATAAAATATAATTATATTATTTAAAAATCATTATCAATTATATTTTATTTTTTTTATTATTTAATACAAAAAATAAAATAGCTTTTATATTTTGATAAGATTTATCAATTTGAATTTACCTAGTTAACTTCTTTGTAGCGCCTTATTTTTTATTCTCTTAAAGTCACTAATATGATTGCTTTTAGAGGTATATTAGTCAAGACATAAATTCAACAATAAAATAAAAAAATAAATAAGATACTACCTAATTTTTTCAAACATATCTTTATAATACTATTAAAAGGGCATTTTTTTTTTTTTTTTTAATTTAAGTTTTAACCAATTTGTCTAAACAATTGGTAGAATGACACCTAGGCACCCTAGGATGCCACTATATTATGCCTATGTATGTAGAGATAATAAAGAGAACAAATCAAAAGTAGATGGCATAATAAACTTCAATTTCTTCACTTAATTTTAAGAACCATTTCACCCCAAGTATAAAGTATTTGGTAAATATCTATGGTAACCCCAAGAAAATCGAAGTGAACTATCGCTGTAGCAAATTAGTAAATAAATCTAAAATGTAGGTAAATAAAAATATTAATTATTATACTATTTGGTTTATAAAATGCTTTATTTTCTTCAAGAATTGGATTTAACATAAAACAATTACAGCATATAGGTAGGCATAAATAACATGATATATTATGTATATTATATTGAAACCTAGTAAGTAAAAAGCATAACTGCACAATAATAAAAGTAGCAATAAATATTATTTATACTTATATATGTAATGTTCATAAATTTTTGCAACAATGGTTAATTTTCCAAGAGTAATATGAAACATTAAAAACAAAATAATCTTATTTAATTTTCTTTAAATCAAAACAATAATTTTGGTCGTGTTATTATCTTTTATCTATTAAGGCTCGACATGATATAGAATATAACATTATGCAGCATCATACAATTTTTTTAAATAGAAGTCTCTTAATAGTAATAACCATTAAGGGGCAGCTTGCTAAAGTCTTGTCTCAGGTTGATGTTTTCTAGGAAATTTTAAGTGATTCATCACTCTGTTAACAATACAAAGACGAATTTGATAGAATGAAAATAATAATTCAGATAGTCCTTGAAAAAGATATGTCTTGACTTTATTGATTTCAATAATAAAATGATTATTTTAAGTATTATGCAATCGATTGACAAGCACGAGAAGTTGATGTTTCATTGAACATTAAAAAAAAAGGGAAGATTTTTTTTTTTTTGACATAATAGTAAACAGAGTAAAGATACTTAGATAAGAGAATATTATATTTTGAGCATAAGATACGATGCAACATTCGCTAAAAAGCAGGTAAGTAACAAATTATAACACATTTTCAGCGTATAATATTATGTTAATAAATTTTTATTGTCAATGTTTAAATTGTGTTGATAAGAACAAGACGATAACCGGAAGGATTGAAGAAACCACATAACAAAACGATCCAAGGTTAAATCATTATTCTTGCTTTATAATAATTGTAGCTGTAGCATAGTAGCATATTAGCATAATTCTATAGGATTATGTAATATGAAAATGTTACGTACAATACTGTAATATTTTGATAAATACATATGAATTACACAACTAATGACTAACTAAAACTAAGTGACTTACTTGTAATGGACAAATGCAAACGGGACGAACAGTTGTATCCGAAGAGATAACAAAACGTTTTACCGATGATAAGTAGTACGGTCGTAAACATAAACACAATAATAACAATGTATAATATCTATCAATATATTATGTGTAGTATATATAAAAATGCAATACTGTATGTAATAAAATCGGATACGCGTGCGCGACGGACGCCCAAACGAAACTAGTGACTACGGACTATAATATAGTACTACACTACCATACGACTGGTGTTATACTATAGTTGTACACTTGTGCTGGTACCGAGTGGTATACAACAAATACTAACGTGTACTACTACTACTACTACTACTACTTCTACTACTACTACTATTACTACTACTACTGTGACGTTGTCTGGTCCGTGGACTGTGGAGGCG
This sequence comes from Chaitophorus viminalis, assembly GCA_025469195.1. Classification (NCBI taxonomy): domain Eukaryota; kingdom Metazoa; phylum Arthropoda; class Insecta; order Hemiptera; family Aphididae; genus Chaitophorus; species Chaitophorus viminalis. Next base: position 59,593 of record JAIPRK010001427.1, read on the forward strand.
GAACGAGTAAGCGGTCGAACGGTGTGTGGTGGAGACTGAAGACATGACACTATGACAGTTAATGAAAATCAAATTTTTAAATAAAAAAAAATTTCAATATAATATTATACTCGTTTTATTTTACACATAATAAAACCATTATTTACAACAAAATCGAAATATTTTATAGATCAATTTCTAAAGCGTTAGTAGGTTGCATACGTTCTAGAAACGAATTCGCACCAAACATTCGAAGTAGGAAATTAGAAACCGAATGTTGACCAATGACCAGTGGTTTTCATACACGCGAACCGAAACGATACGTCGATACGGTTGTGTAATATTATAAATATATAATTATTGGTTGTTGACGTAGTGTACGCAATATTTAATAATAATAATTATGTTTCCGTATGGCGTGTGTACATGAAAACTGATTCGGCAATACAGAATTGACTTTATGGAAATCAATAAATAACATACAGTGCAGTGTGTGTACGGCTGACGCTGACGGAAACAGAATTGGTTCGCGTATCGCGTTGCGTACGGAAGAATATTGAAAATAAAAAACATTAGGCCGGTGCACTGTCATGGGGACCGCAATGCGTCATATTACTTGTGTGCCACAACCGAAAACGGTGTGTGGTGGCGGCAGCGCACTCGCATGACAATAATCCGTTGTTATACCTAATTATTATTATTATTATTATCATATCCTTGAACGTCGTAGTCGACGGATAACGATGATAATTTTAATGACGACGATTTAACGTTGTTCAGGGTAGCTTGCGTGTGCGTCACATACTCACATTACGTATTAACGAGGATGCGCCACTGCGGGCCGATACGTAGGTAATATTGATAACAATAAACTACCCTGTTTTCGTGTACCTAAATTTGCACTCTTATTTAGTATAATGATACTCATGGTGATGGTACCCATGGTAAAAAATTTGTTACACAAGTACACGCAACTACGCGTATTACGTACTCACGTATCGGACATCGGCGTAAGGCATACGTCGGCCGCGATTTGTCTCTGGTTCTTCACTGACCAGTGACCGTCAGTGAATGCAACATATTGTGAAAATCGTAATATTTCTAATACAACTCTGACCTATATTATTCTGAAATCCTGAATGTCTGACCGTGAATAACGATTAATGACAAAAAGGTATATTATCTTTAATCGTGCGGTGAATCGTGATAAACGATTAAGTGATAACGTGGTGATCAAATATGATAACGCATTCTGCATCGTCGTGTCGTATCGCGCGGACTCGCCAACCGCGAGTATACCGTGGTCACGGGGGATCAGAATGATAGGGATTGTGCTATCTTGTATTCACGTTGCGTTCGTTTAACGCCGCGCGGCTCGTCATTTACCGAAATGCGAAAACATCATTCAAAAAATGACTACTAATGACGATTGTTTCTATTCCTTCTGGCGTAGAGATCTTATTCATTATTTTGCTTCTATATATTTAAATGATGAGTACCTACGCATTCCATTGTTTGAAGGTTTATAATACTATGAATAATGGGTATAATATAAATGATTAATGAGTCATTAGTCATTATACGCTGAATATGGGTATAAAATGTATAATATATAGTTCAAGGTACTTCAGGTTGTTTTATTTGCAATATTTGTACTGCTAACCATTTCCGTTCGAATTGACATTGTTATAACTATGAAAAAAAAAAAGAATGATTACACGCAGTTGGATTAGACTTGGATAGTTAAATTAACACTAATGTCTATTTATCTGTATCGATCTTATTTACTCAATACTCATGTCCACGTCTAATACTGAGACTATGTAGTGTGTTTTTCGTCTACATATTTATATATTATAGTATTATAACTTGGTAATATATAAGAAATAGAAATAAGTACCTATTTAGTATATTATTATATATCTACCAAATGATAAAAATAATATTTACTGTGAAATTATTGTTACATACTTATATACTAGACCTGTAAAAAAAGAGGTTGTTTTAATGTACCAATTTTGTGACTTCACCATTAAACATGTTCTCAATTTTTTAACATAACTATTCTAAATATTCTTACGTCACCTTGATTTAATTTTTGCTCATTGAAGGCAGGGTAAGATTATAAGAATATATGATATGTCCCACTGTACCTATATACTTGGTCAATTTTTCGTCCACACTTGTAATATATGTTTTTTAGTTTTTAACATTTTATTAACGCTGAGACCTATGTATGTATATCAAATAGTAGTATTAAATATGTACTACTAACTACTAGTTAGTAGTACAGATCAACAGTTATTCAGGAGTAGTAGTTAATATGGAGACTCCAATTTCGCATTGACAGTGAACGTTAAGGTACTTTATTAATTTAAAAATCAATGTTCGGATCTCAAGCGAAGCTGGGTCGTTATTCAGCTTGTGTTACTATAAATATGATACTTTTAATACATTTAAGTCATTCAGTTTGACTGTTGATGTGAGTGTTTATTTGGAAACTGATGGCAGGCAGGTATTACACATATAATATATTAATATTATAACCAGAGTCTAAAAGGCAAACATTAGGTGTCCATGAATCAAAATCGAATATAGTATATTGTAGTCGACATAATTAAAATTCTTTATTCATAATCAGTCAATTATAATACGTACACATTCTTGATGATTTATATTAAATTTTAAATTATAACACAAAATATTAGATAGCCAGAACATTTATTTGTTATCATCAATATATAATACAAATTGAAAAAAAAACATTGAACCCACTAGTGATAAAGGTTGTTTTTAAAATTATTTTGCATTCATTTTTCCAAGCGAAGATTTGTATTCTGTCTTTGAATTAAAAATAATTACCATATTAATTTTTACTATATAAAACAAATATTTTATATGTGTTGAATGGTATTCAATATCCGTAGATACCTACTACATAAACGTAAGTTTTAAATATGTAAAATACATAAAAAGGTGATATTTCTTAACTATAAAATCAAATAATTACAATTAGTGTAAATGTAGTTTTACATTTTAAATAGAATACATCTATATTTATAAATACCAGAAATTGTAAAAATGTCCCTATAGAGGGGTTGATAAAATAAGTAAGATAAAATATAAACGAAATGTATTAATATAATGAGTCATTATTAATGACATATTATTCGTCAATCATTATATAAACGTTAAACATACATTGGGTTTAGTTATAGTTTTAAATTGTATATCATGAATGAAGTATAATTATATTATACTTATATTATACTTATATTATATATATAAGTATAATTTCACTATAATTAGTATAATTAGGAATCCATTGCAATTTATAATAAGATATTACTGTTTATAACAAAGAATTTCTAACTGTTAATTTCATATGTATCTAATATAATATGTAATGTATATAGTTTAAACTAGGGACATTGAAAATAATTAACCAAAACAAATATCCTACCTACGTTATTCTTTCGTAATACTTATCTGAATTATACATTTAACAAAGAACTCATTTTATAAATTTTAATTATTGTTGTTTACCTACTTTATAGTTTATACTTACTTAGGCAATGTGTTATTAAACTTTTATAAGCCAGTAAATTATGAAATTATTACAATAAGATAACTTATAAAAAAGAATGGGTGGGCCTCGCTTTGCTGTACAGTTGGGGGTGGAGTGTACATCGTTTATAAGATAGGCCATTATTACAATGGATTTGTTAAATTTGAATGCAATGATAGATATAATTGTATACGAATAACGATTCTGAACGGAGTTAATATGTTTGTCTAAAATGTGTATATAATAATATAGTATTTTATATTTAAATTGAATTATAATGCAATTTCGTAAAAACTTAAATTTAAAACAGCCATAAAATTTTTCCCCTTAAGTCTGGTAGAATTTTTTTTATATATTTTTGAAGGTAAGCTTATGGACAACCTAGTGTTAAAATTTTGAATTTTATATCATTAGAATGGATTTGTTAAATTTGAATGCAATGATAGGTATCATTGTATACGAATAACGATTTTGAACGGGGATGATATGTTGGTCTAGAATAGGTATATTATATCTAATATAGTATATTATTTTAAATTGAAATAGAATGCAATAAGTATGCTTTTCGTATTTTTAAATTTAAATTTCAAACAGTTTTAAAATTTTTTTCTTTAAGTCCGGAAGAAATTTTTTTGTAATTATTTGAAGAGTAATTTATGGATAACCCAGTGTTAAAATTTTAAATCTTGAGTATAAATAGAAAAAAATTATGAATTTTTAACCACAAAATAACATGCAAATTATCGCAATTTTGACATATTTCATACAAATTTGGAATTTAAGGGCTTACAAAAAAAAATTGTATGGAACGATTTTCAATTTATTCTATTTGAAATATCTAACTTATAATAAACTTTGAATTAAATTTTCAAAAGTTTTTGTTCAGCCAAATATTTTCAATCGGTATTTCAAAAAAAAAAACTTAGAGAAATCGAAAATTTAAATTGTCTATAAATAAGTCAAAATACTTCGAAAACGTTATCATGTATAGAAAATGCTAATTTAAATTTTTGGTAAAAATTTCAAGTGCTTATGATTTTTCGTTTTTGAGTTAGAGCATTTTAAAAAATGTATTTTGTCGTGAATTTGCATATAATTTCCCGTTTTTTCGTAAATTTTTTATCGTTTTTTCCGACACTTTTAAAAAGCATTGAAAAAGTTGTATATTTGACATGCTGAAGTACCATATACATTCACTTTACTTTCAGAAAAGTTGCTGTTTAAGAAAGTCGAAGCATTTTTACTGCCCCAATACGTGATGACACACAAAAAAAAAAAAAAAATATAAAAAAAAAAACATACATCATTGTAAAACTAATAGATTCCATTACTCCGTTCAGAATCCAAAAAATTCATAGCTAACCCAAAATTTAAAGTACTCATCGTAAGAAACCACCCAGCAAAGCACAGGTAATGTTCTTCCCAATAGGTATGATCACCGTTCGATTTACGATAGTATTATTAAAGCTAACCATACAGGTCACAGGATTTGAACTATACTATACGAAAATTTGCCATGTTTGTTTTTAAGATGGAAACAACACAGTATACAGTGGCGTATTCTTAATATTAAAATTATGGATAATATTATACAGAAACGAGTATTTAGTTGTATCCCATAACGCCTAATAATATGGAATAAAAATATAATTGAATTATTATACTTCAAATTGAATGGTATGGAAAAGATTTTTATTTTATATTTATAAGTGATTGGAATTTTTTATTAAAAAAGCTTACGCTTATAAATAATCCAATATTTATTTTAAAATATAGCTTATTGTGTAAGTTATATTAATCATACCTATTTTTTCGAATAAATTAAGACACAAAAAAAAAAGTTAAAATTAATAATTTTTATTTAGATAAATTGTAAGAAAATTGTTGAAATAAAAAATTTGTAATACAAAGTTTCAATAAAAAAAAAGAACGGGCGGACCTAGTGTTAAAATTTTGAACCTTAAGTATAAATAAAAACAATTTTATGAATTTTCAACTACAAAATAACTTGCAAATTATCGCGATTTTAACATATTTTATACAAATTTGAAATTTATGGACTTATAAAAAAAATTTGAGTGAAACGATCTCCGATATTTTTTAGTTACAATTATTATAACTTATAATTATTCCTTTGATACATTTTCAAGAGTTTTCGGACAGCCAAAAAATTTTTAAAGATATTTTTAAAAAAAAACTTACAAAAATCGAAAATTTAAATTGTCTATAAATAAGTCAAAATACTTTGAAAACTTAAGTATATATAGATAATGCCAATATAAAGATTTAATAAAGTTGTTGCGGTTTTTCGTTTTTGAGTTAGAGCATTTAAAAAAAATGTATTTTGTAAAAACGTGATTTTGTGTAAAATTTTCCGGTTTTTTGTAATTTTTTTATCGTTTTTTTCAATTTTTTCAAAAAATATTAAAAAAGTTGGATTTTTGACTCACTTAAATACCATCTACATTCACTTTCCTTTCAGAAAAGTTGCTGTATAAGCAAATTGAAGCATTTTTACTACCAAAAATCGTGTCCTCAGACACAAAAAAAAAAAACACACATTATTGTAAAACCAATAGATTCCATCACTCCGTTCAGAATCTAAAAGAACCGGATGGGCCTCGTTCTGCTGTACAGTTGGGGGTGGAGTGCACCTCGTTCATAGAGGATAGGTCATTACAATGGATTTGTTAAATTTGAATGCAATGATAGATATCATTGTATACGAATAACGATTCTGATCGGAGATGATAATATGTTGGTTTAAAATGGTTGTATAATAATATATTATTTTATATTTAAATTTAAATATAATGCAATAATATGCAATTTTGTAAAAATTTAAAATTCAAACAGTCATAACATTTTTTTCTTGAAGTCCAATAGAAATTGTTTTATAGCTTTTTGAAGAGTAACTTATGGATAACCCAGTGTAAAAATTTTAATCCTTAAGTATAAACTGAAAATTTTTTATGAATTTTCAACTACGAAATAACTTGCAAATCATCGCGATTTTAACACATTTTATACAAGTTTGAAATTTATGGGCATATAAAAAAAATTTGAGTAAAACGATCTCCGATATTTATTTATTTTTAGTTACGATAAGTATAACTTATAATAAACCTTGTATTACATTTTTGAGAGTTTTCGGACAGCCAAATAAATTTTAAATATATAGTAAGTATTGACAAAGTTGCATTTTTGACTTGCCCAAATACCACATACATTCCCAGATAGCAATTGTGTAATGATAATAATATAATATTATTATTATTACAGTACATAGATAATATTGTAGAAATAATGTTATTATAATAACATAACTATCTTATTAATATAATAATGTTTCAGTAAT
>JAIPRK010001428.1:0-45552 GCA_025469195.1 Chaitophorus viminalis
TCGAAAATTTAAATTGTCTATAAATAAGTCAAAATATGTCAAAATACTTTGAAAACTTAACCACGTATAGAGAACACCAATATAAAGATTTGGTGAAAATTTCAAGTTGTTGCGGTTTTTCGTTTTTAAGTTAGAGCATTTTAAAAAAAATGTAGTTTGTAAAAACGTGATTTTGCGTAAAATTTCCCGTTTTTTGGTAATTTTTTTATCGTTTTTTTAGATTTTTTAAAAAAGTATTGAAAAAGTTGGATTTTTGACTTGCCTAAGTACTATCTACATTCACTTTCCTATCAGAAAAGTTGCTGTTTAAGGAAATCGAAGCATTTTTACTACCAAAAATCGTGTTCTCAGACACAAAAAAAAAAAAAATAAATAAAAAAACACACATCATTGTAAAACCAATAGATTCCATCACTCCGTTCAGAATCTAAAATTTTATTGACAATATATTATTATATCGTGGTATGGGACAAAAAAAGGTCGGTTTTTGAGGAATTCGGTGTGAAAGAAACTGCAATAAACAGTTTTTTCTTCTTCTCAAAATTCAATACATTTTGCATGTAGGTATAACACTGCAATGTTTTTCAACATTTACATTACAGCTAGCGCCACACCAGAAATAATAGTAAAAGGACAAAGAAATTACTCAAATTCGTGGGGCTATTACTCCTAATCCAACACCAGGGTATTCAAACTTTTTTATCTCATCGGTTCTTTGTAGGACCTGTACGTTTTATGTTTAACGATCGTATATACGACTACAATGGATGACTAATCTTCAAACGTCTTCGGAATCAATGTGGAATATTTGCTCTTCTTCCTGTTCAAATTGCATTGTTATTAATTAGTTTTTGACATTTCACGTACACATAATATAACTCTTGCGCCACACGCTTGGTGAACCCGGTAACTCTTAATATATACAGCCTTTAGCAACACCACGGCTGCAGAGAACCGATGACAAACAATGTGCAAACGTAGTTATACTACAAATAGGTGTAATGGCGTCATCTTAGTTTTTCCTAGACTAGGACAACTGTTTACTAGTTTTCCTGTTGGAAATATTTTTACGCCTAACTTAATCTCACTCTCATGGGATAAGTGCAAATGTAAAGAGAACATCAGCCAACCTACTTATAAGTTATAAATGATATATATTTTATAAAAATGCCATGCAAGTAAAATTATTGAACAAACGAATATATAATATAAGTATACCGTTTAATAGTGATTTACAATATTCATGTGTTGATGAATAATCAAAAACTCCACACTACATTAGGTAGTAATATACATACATATAATATGTAGCAGTCTGGCGCAAGTCCTACCAGTCGCTGCAGTTATCGGTATGATTTCTAGATTTCTGAATTTGTATTAATACGTTTACGACGGCTTTAGAACTAAAATAATTTGTAATTGTTTGAAAAGTGTCTACCCTCCGAGGTTATTATCTAAATAAACACTAGATCGGGACGACTTGGATTGCATGAATTGCTGCCAGTGCCCACCCGCAGAATGCCGGCCGTCCTCGTACGTAAAAAATTCGCCTACGCTATGACGTTATGAACTCTCTCGCAGCCTTGAAAACGATGTAGAATAATATTTTGTAGATATAAAAATAATGTAATGTGTTATGCGGCAAACTCCGACCGGGGAGATGCATATTATGGAACAATACCTAATGGCTAATATCGATATTGTTGAATAATTATTAATTATTATTATGGTTCTACATGACGTACGCGCGCGCAGCTCATTCGCTTGCAATGTGTGTGTGTGCATGTCTGTGGTGTGCACGCGTCGAGAAGTACCGAACAGGTTCAGTCGATGTACACACTCGGTTTGCGTCGGCCGACCGTACGGTTTAGCGGCAAATGTGTGTGTGCGCGCGCGCGCGCCCGACCCGTACAGTGTATTATTGTTTTGTTATCACGTTTATATTATAATATCCTAATAACAATACCGTAATAAATTAACACTGATTTCGTTATTAAAATGTGTACATAAGTTGTTGTTTCTGAAGTTTTAACGCGGTCTGTTATAAATTGATTAATGTATACATGTGCTGTGCGTGAGTCCTGTTCGTCCGGCCAATTTGTTTTGTGTTCGTTATCGTCTTATCGGATTTCAGACGGAAAAACATTGGTCCGTCGCGCGTCGTCGTCGTATCTATAGAAGTCTCGGCTGCCTCGCGCCTTTTCAATTCATGTATAGAAACGTGTACCTCTCTACACGGTACGCACAGGAATTAGGTATATATATATATATATATATACATACCACTTCCGATTACCGTTGGGATTCCGAACGAGTTCTTTCCTCGCCGGCAAACGTTATTTTCTCCTTAAATATTATATTTATATACTATATATATATATATATACGTTCGTATGCATATACACTACACAACGCTTTATTGTTTGCCAATTTCCAAGTCGAATCCTCCAGACGATCCCCTCCCCCCACGCCCCGTCATAAACAATTCGCACAAAAGTTTGCGACATCGTTTTTTATTTTTATTCTTCCATCATCTATTTCCCTCGCGCGGCTTAAAACACGTCGTGGCGCGCGCCTCAACTGCATATTTCACCGTGGGAAAAACGAACAACTGGTTCGCGTCATTTTAATCTTATAATAATACATAATATACCTATATGTATACCGTTCGCACTGGTGCATAATTGCTACTTGCCCGTCGTTAAGCACCTATATAAGAATTGCTCGTCTTAATGCAACTTAATATTTTTTAATACATATTAATACATTACGAAGTGTATGAATGACGACAACGCGCGCGGATACAACCGTCTAAGTGCATCATACGTAAATAATTGAACGGTTGACCATTCGTTTATAAAAACACCAAGGTTTGTTGCTCGTGCCGTATAGTGTACAGGCAATAGCAGTATAGTATGATATTATTACGTGTATATAATATGTTTGTGGCGCGGAACGACACAACGTATACGTAATGCGTGTATATTACGTATATAATTTAGTACATCGAATTCATTTTTACGGCCGGTATGCAAATTTCAACGACCGGGTCCCCGGCCCAAACAATGGATTTTAATCGTGAACTTAATGATTTTCAGACATTTCCCCGTGGCTATTAATTGGATACGGCGACGACAGCCTCTCAAAATGCTAATCGGTAATTCCTTTTATAAATTACACTTTTACAACACAACTTTTACAAACTGAAAAAATGCATTTCGTGATTAAATAATTTCAGTTTCACCCGTGTTTCTTTATTTGGCGCCCGGTTCGTAAAATAGAACTGTATTATATCTTTTTACGAGGAATCGATTTTTTTCCCATTCGTAGATACTGTTGAACAACTTTACTGACCGAAGTTGATTGTACGTTATTATACAATCCGAATAATTACATATTGTTTTATTTTATTTTTTTCATTATTATTTATTGAAAATAAAAAAAGTTTGAACTTCATATTTTTAATCATGTCAATGTTATGATGAATTCAATTTTTAATTTCAATTACTCGGTCGTCGCCGCACTATACTAACCGTACACTCATTTTTTTGTTTGTTTGAAGCGTACACGTACAGTGTTTCTATCAAGTGGTCACATCCGCATTTTCACATAATATACGCACGTGAATAATTCCACGCAATCGATTAGAGTGATTATGTGTAAATGTAAGCGCGCGTTATATGTCATTATTACGTAACGATATTAAAAACAATGTTCTACTGGAGATAATGCGATTTTTTTCATTAAATGTTTTTTCATAGTATTTTTCCTCTTCTAATTAAATCGTTTGTGTGTGTTCTAGAACCATGGGACTCTACGAGAGCGAGTGGCACAGAATGCTCAACTCCATTAGATTGTCGGACCTCATTTGCCGGCTTTGAAACGTTGACGTAAGTGTGAAACCGAGTTATATATCACGTTTACTACTTATTTTCATCCAGCTACTAACTAAATTGACTGAGTTGTAAATGAACTTACGTTAATTGTTTAACGCTTCAAAGTTTTTCTCCCTTCAAAATTAAATGTATTACAATGGCTATAACTGTTATCAAAGTATACCCAAAATGTATAGTTTCGCAGCATTTCGTTTAACCGTATTTAAATACTATTTAGTACGACATATACTTGACGTATCGACATCTAACCTATACCTATAGGATTCTTATAAGCTCATTATTAATATTAATTAAAATAATGTGATAGTACCTAATTGATTTTCGATAAATAAAATTTTCGCATAATAAAACCCGCATCCGAACTCAAAAGACATTATGTAGTTACCTTATTTATCAATATATTATTATTACTAGGTTTAAAAACAATCTAACGAAATTATTTTTGTTTGTCTTGTGTATATAATAATTATTTTCAACGAGAAATAACTGCACGCAATTATGATTTCAACAATTTGGTATTAGTTATAAGTAGACTCATCCAGAGTGGTTGGTGCGCGCCAAGGGAAGAGAAGATATGAGGGCAGATGCCCATGGGCGTAAACGTACTAAAGGCATTAAAATGATTTAGTATAAAATTATTATTTAGGTACACAATATCATAATAAATATGTGCATCATTTAATAAATACAACTTAAACACGATGTTTTGTATACATAGTGTGCAAAGTAACGCGAATTTAATTACTTAATATTTCTGTTAACAGAAAAAAATGAGGCGATACATCATTGTTTACAAGTCTGAGAATGCTTCTGTTGTGTTAAGATGTATTATTTACACAAATAATCATTAATTTTCATGAAAATAGCCAACGATGCCGTATTTTAAATTTCAAAACATTGGTATAAAACAATTAACTGGATTTAATATTCCGAATTTTTGTTACTATATTGTAAATCCTTTATATATATATATAAAACTCTTTCACGTCGCTAAAAAAGCCAAATTAAACTTAAAATCATTATTCAAAGTTAAATGTAAATATAGATTACCATAATATTATCGATTCATTTCTGGGCTATAGGTATAGATGGATAGAAAATAATATGTAAGTTCATTTGTAAAAATCTTTTTAAATCTACGAGATTCATACGTTATTAAAATTATAAAATAAGGTTTAGATCTGTTATTAATGGTGGTTTTTGTTCTAGTTCTATAAACTTAGATCTTAAGAACTTGAAAAAATAATGACAAAACTTTTGAGAGAAACCATGTGAATTAGGGCTTACTTGCAAGATTTCGACCCCGAATGAGATTTTCTAAAAAAAAAAAAAACACTAGTATTTAGGTACCTATAATCACGTTGCATTTTAGATTCTCGGTGAAACAAGTATTTTATTTGTGTGTCTGTTTACACGATATTGACCAAAAAAATTGCTCCAATATATACAATCCTCGTAATTTTCTGATATGAAATTTTATCTAATTAATACTTTTAGAGGTAATATTTTAAATTTCTCAATCGTTTTCCCAATTAATTAAAAAACTCTTAACATTTTTTTGAAAAAAAAAACTTCATCCCGGATATGGGTTTTGAATAGCTTAGTATTTATTCACGCACTATTTCATTTGACTACAATTTTATAGTTATTTTGTTATTATTGTGGTTATCGTAGCGACTTGAAATATACTGGGTACTAATATTAGCTTTTAATAGAGACATTTCCTAATATTTTAAATATTTTAATGAAATTTGTGCTGTTTGGATATTTGTAATTTTTGATCTACTACTATATCATCCAAATTTATGAATATAAACTGATTCTCTTTCTTTCAGAATCGTTTTTTCGATAGTAATGGATATTAGTACAAATATTAGTTTGACGCAAGTGTAAAAGACCAATACGTCAATATTTTTCACTGACCCCTTGTATCTCACCCGATCGTGGAATCTCGTCTGACCTAAAAGTCACGCTTTTTTTAATATTATAAATTTAAAACTAACATGATGCATGAGATATAAAAAATATAATATACATAGTACATCAACTACTGTTGAAATATTCCGTGTTATGATTATACTGATAACTGCCATGAAGCGTTATTATATGTAATTACATGTAACGGGGAGAAGGGCAAATAAATGCATTTACATATTTGGTGCTTAATGACTAACGAGAAATGCTCTGCGTGTTCAAGAGAAAAATAACCATTTTTTATCTATATATATATATGCTGTTCGGCTTTAAAAAAATAGGATAAGTAATGTAAACAAGAATAAAATTTGATGAAACAATTATTAAGTCCAAATATCACTTTGATTTAAATACCGCATAGCTCTAATTATTGAAAAATTCGATTGAGAAGTCGAAAGATGAAATTTCTCTCGAGATCTTGAATTGAAATTTGAAACGCGTAAATTAATATGCTCAAAGAGGTTGAGTCTATCTTACTATGAAGAAGATAAGTCAAAAATAATTTATCCACTCTAAGCCGCCTATTTTCCATCGAACTAAAATTTAAAACATAAATGATAGGTTCATAATTATACTGAAGGCGGTCAATTTTCAGTAAAAATCCTACATAGTTAATAAAACAATTTTGGACTCGTTCAACTAGTTTGCTTTCGAAATAATAAAAACATTCCAAACTCTCCAGCACTAATCTAAGATTGATCGAACAAAGGTAAAATAAATGTATTTAAACAATGTACAGAGTTAGAATTAGTATATAGTGTGATGTCATATAAACCCAAAAATCCTTAAGGCCTTACAGGAAAAATATTCGATGTATGAACTTTAAAGGATAAATATGGTGTATAGTATACATATATGAATTCTAAATCTATTTTATTTAATATTATGAAATCGTATAATATTTTAATTTAAAAGTTATTTGAAAAAGCAATTAACTGTACAAAAAGACACTGGGGAAGTTAAACCATTCAATCTTTCTTTTTAATTTCACCACTGCACTAACTATTTGTTAATTTATTTTGAACTATATTACCTATTAACTTATAATATTACGTTTGTATTTATTATTAATAGTAAACATTTTTATTAAAATGCCTTCTTGCGTTTGAATACAAATCAACAAAAACATTTCCTTGCCGTTCTTTATTATATTATTTATTATTTTTATATACTATTTTTTCTTAGTGATGTTCTATTTTATTTCCCCCATAAATGTGATAAAATACATTTTATTTTAATTTCAACATGTTTAATTAACTCATGTACTAAAGCATTCCTATACTATTTACTCTTAAAATCCATATACTCAAAATAATGAATTAGGTAATATAAAAATGGCTGAAGAAAAAATTAATTAATTTGTTCTGTACGATTTGATTACCCCGTCATTTCAGTATTGTATTTATTTATGTATATAGTGTATGTCCTCTTCTGTTACCCACAGAGATGTATTATAAAATGTTTGCTTTTCTATCATGTTTTAAATCTCCGTTTTATTAATTACTATAAATAAAAGTCGTCATAAACCTGCAGATAATATGAATATCTTTTATGTGTCATCCCTCGCTTGTGCCAGTAAAATAATAACACAATTAATGCAATATTTAATTATTATTATGGACAACGCACTAAAAAAAAAAAAAAAAAGTTTATATGTATAATTTAAATGAAGATTCATTGAACTGTATAGACCGAATATTAAAAAGGTGGATTTTTTTTCGTCATGTAAATGAACAATATTTATAGCTGGGGCTGTATATAGTGGCCTACAGTGTATAATGGCCTCGTTTCATTCCTAATACGTATATATAGATCTTTTATATGCACTTTTCTTACACACAGCCATCTGATGACAAGAGACGTCCCACCCACATGCCCTACCTGCGGAGTTCATTTAACAATAAAACATATTCTAACAGATTGTAGAAACTATAAAAAACATCGAGAGGAAACCTTAGACTCTACATATCTCTTCGACATTCTCAGTCCGGACCCTACAGCAATCATTAATGTACTAAATTTTTAAAAAAAATGTAATCTGTATAATGTAATGTAAACTATTAATTGTAAACTCTAATCTTGTATCTATATGTAATCCGTTTAATGTATTTTATACCATTTTGTATAACTTAATGTAAAATGTCACTGTCAGGCCAATGGCCCAAGTCGCCGCGGCCTTTATTCTAATAAAAAAAAAAATATAAAATATACGTTATTTATTATTTTATTTAGATTGTGATGTCTTTATTATATTTTATTGGTGAAAATATCCGGGCTGAGTTTACAACAAAAAAAACAACCGGTGAGCCCAGTTAACATTTATCAATAGGTAAATGTGTCAAATAAACAAATATTTTATTTCATCCAATTAAATTTGTTGTTATCATAGTGCTTAAATTTAAATAAATCATCAGTACGTTCGTTTTACAAAAGCAAATACTTATAATAAATTTGAGGATATAATAAATATTTGTATTACATTTACATTTGTTTTTTTTTATTTTACTTTTTCATCAACTATATCCTCGTGGACTTGTTTGCCAATGTTGAAAATTATTATATTATTTACTCATAACTACAAATTTACCTCCCGATTGAGTACATATGTGTATTTCAGTTTTTAGAATATTTATGGCGGCATTTGAATATTGAATCACGAATGAACATTCATAAAAACTATCCAATAGAATATCCCTTAGGAATTTTCAATATATGCAAACATTGTAGGTAACACGTAATTCGAAAGATGTGAATATTGCGCTGGTATGTATTATACCTCGGTATGCTTTTTCTAAATACTAATCATCCATATTGTATCCTTCTATTTTCCAGGCATGCAAATATTTTGTATATATATATATCATGGTAAAATAAAATTTGAATATTTGAGGTGAGCCTACATAATTTTTTTGTAAAACACATTGTAATGAAATAAATCTCATTTTCTATTAATTATTATTCAATTTTTTAAGACAGTTGGGAAATAAATAAATTACGTGATTGTTATTATTACTATAATTTGTTATATTATTTGAGCTAATAACCACAGCTGTTTAATCCCCCTTACAAAAAATAGAACAATTAAAAAAAAAAAAAAAGTTGTTATATCTTTGTAATATATTTATCAAGTTATGAGTATAGTTCAATCAATCGAAACGCAGTAAATTAAGTTAATAATACATAAATGTTAGATGCATTTCGAATTTAAGTAATTTAGGTAAATTTAATTTTCGTGCAATACATTTAAACATAGAATATATTAAATATATAATGAGCCACCCAATAGGTATTTAGTAAATATTTCTTCATTTTAAAAAATGATTTTAATTTGGAAATGGTTATTTTAGTACACTGTCGCTTAGTATTACTTGTAATGAATTCAGACCTATTCTATTATGTATTTCTAATACATTTGAGTACATTCACTATTTTATTAATTTATTTTGATGTCTACGTTATAGCCAATCCCACGAATCACTAAAATGTTCTCCTATATATATTTTTTTTTTGCAAATATGTTTGAAATCATCATAAAAATATTATCATATTGGTCATAACAAATTTAATTTTTTTAGGTGTGTTATGCGTAAACAATGATTGGCTTATATCCACTGATCTGCGTGGCTGTGCTACTGTCCATCGCATCACACTCGGTGACCGAATCATCAGACTGGGTCACTGCGTGCCACGAGATGTGCAGATGCAAATGGGTAAGCGGACATCGACAAGCAGATTGCACAAACTCTAGTCTCACTAGCGTACCCAGGAACCTAAGTGACATGGTTCAAGTTCTTGATCTATCCAACAACTATATAATTGAGCTTAATCAAGACGCTTTCAAGTCTGTGGGCTTAATTAACTTGCACAAACTGTTCATTCGCAGTTGTTCTATCGAAAATGTCAATAAGAACGCATTCCGTAGTTTGGAAATTTTAATAGAGTTGGACTTATCCGACAACAAAATCCACGTGCTGTACCCGACCACATTTCGTGATTCTTTTCGGTTGCGGAAAATCAATCTGAACCACAACCGTATACAAACATTGCAGAACGGACTGTTCAGTAACATGTCGTTCCTGCAGACGGTCGAGTTCAAGGATTGCCTGATATCAACTATCGAGCCGAAGGCGTTTTACAACATCACTAAAATCAACAAACTGGAGTTGAACGGAAACAAGTTGGTCAACATCGATTCTGTTGTCTTGAACTCCATGCCCAGCTTGATGGACTTGGGGATTACAAATAACCCTTGGCGATGTGATTGTCAGCTTAGGCCATTCAAAGACTTGGTTTGTAATACTTTATAAAATATAGCTGCAAAGTGCATGTTTGCCCATACAGTTAATCGAAACGCGTATTGTCAGCGGCTCGTTACTATTATGGTTTTTTATTTATTTATTTATTTTTTATACTTAGGTCATAAAAAGGAATCTTTACTCAAAAACAGCGTCGTGCACCGAACCCGTGCGACTCCTGGACAAGCTGTGGAGTGACCTCAAATCCGACGAGTTCGCATGTCAGCCATTCATCCAATATCCAGCTGAGAGTTCAACGTTCAATCTGGACGACGACGAACTAACGATTGGTTGCAAAATATACGGTGAACCTATGCCCAATGTCCAATGGGTGTTCAACAACCGGCTGATATCGAATTATTCGCACAGCGATTATAAATTCACCGTGTACGAGAGCGTGGACAACACCATGGCGAAGTGGATAAATTTGACCGTGTCTCGGTCCCGGCTGATGGGAAAGTCGGAGTTTAAATGCATCGCGCAAAACCCGGCCGGTCTGGACGAGCGTAAAATCACTGTAATTGTTCAGGTAAAAAAAAAATCCATCCCCCGCTCAGTACGTCAACTGAATAAATACACGTTAAGGGTATTATTTATACGCGGTTTTTTTAGTATATATATATTATATCGTCACAAAAATAGTCCAACCATAAAAATGGACATGTTTCGTTTGCAGAGTAACAATGGAAAAGGTATCCTGAGCGGTACGGTGAGCGTAAAAGAATCGCTACCCATCATCATAGGATTGGTGACCGGCATTTTCATAATTATCCTGCTGTTGATCGTGTGTTGCCTTTGCTGTTGTCGACGTCGGTCTTTGATGCAACCTAAAAAACTACATACCAACGGGTTTTCCAACGGCGACGTGCCCAATCACGTAACGTCGCAGGTATCCGAGCCGTCCGAACAACAAAAGAGTCTTTTAGCCGTCGTCAACCCAGTGCAAAAGCCGCCTAGGAGATACGAATCGTCGCCGACTGGCACGGAGATGACCGAGCTGAAAAGAAACTTGCTGGACGAGACGTCCATTAGTGGTTAGTATTTATTTATATGTATATTCGTACATATATATATTATATAAGTAGTGTTCCGGAAATAATTCGCACAGATCGTTTTTTCTTCAATATTATATTATGATTATTATTATTATATCACCTGAATATACCTATATACAGTAGATACAATCACGATATATAGTAACGTGCACTTGCTCGCGTTTGTGTGTTTTCGTCTTAATGGCATCATCCCGCGCACGTTATACATAGGTGTACGCGAACCGCCATAAAGGTGAACCCGGGAGCTTATGTACACCTCATATAAGTGCAAATAATAGATGCCAATAGCATTACTTTGTAACTGGACCTAGAGCCTCAGCTGTTTTCCGTGAAAAAACCTACATGTACATCCATGTCCCATATCTCATAAAAAATTATTTTTTTTCATTTTCATATATTTACAATTCGGATATTCCACGAAATCTTAGGGGTCTATAAACTTTAATATTTGAGCTTATCCCTCAGGCCTCCTCAGTTAAGGCCTACTTCGCAGCTGAGGATGATTTCAATATCACAAAGCCTCTGTATATTATATTAAATTCTACCGATTTCAGTCCCGACCAATCGAGAGAGTTTCAGAATCCCTCGACGACAACGCGACTATATAGTTACATCTTACATCTATTACATTTAACGCACTATCGCTCGTAATTATAATTTGAACGCTGCAGTATGTTTATAGGAATTCAATACGCATATAATAGAAATCGAGTTTATAAACAAATCTAGAAATTAAATATCGCAAAGAAATGCGAGTAGGCGAAAAAGACACTGTGCGCGCTATAGAAATTCAATACATGTTTAAATTTCGTTTATGCTGTGAACACGCGCGGCGTGTGTACATATATTATGTGTGTTTGTGCTTGAAAAAGTGTGCGTGTGCCGTGCGTATATATACGTGTGAATGTACGTGTGTTTGTATTTTCGTTCGCGACTTTTCATGATGTGCGTATGCGTGTATATACAGAGTGTTTCAGGATGATTCGACAAATGCAATAACTTCTTTTAAAATTAATATTATAGTACTGTTCTAGTGTTCTACCACAAAATTGTATCAAAATTAATTTTTTTTTTTACCTTTCAATAGTTTATGAAAGTTTGGTTATTAATTTATTATGATTTCTTGAAAATTTTAATTTAATAATTAAAATTAGGTATTGTACAATTATTGTACATTCTATTAAAATTAGATAGGGTTCTATCTCAATATATGGTGGTGTACAATAATATGCGAAAGATTTATTCGATACACAATATTATAAACTTAAAAATAATCGTAGTAAATTAAAGGGTAAACCTTTATTAGAGTTTTAAGCATCAACATTTTTCTAAAAATCCATGTCATAAATTAATAATATGTTTTCAATTGTTATTCTAGGTAACAGTAGAGAAAAATTGAAAACTTGAATAAATTTAGATTTCGAAAAAAAATAAATATAATAGAAAAATAATGAATAGAACTTGGGTTATAGAGGTATTGTCGGATCATCCTGTATACCAGCGCAAAATCAGTTTCGCCCGGTCTTAAAACATTTACAATGGTGCGCGTATACATAATAATATTATACGCGTCTGTATATATATATACATATTACAATACATATATAAGTACGAGATGTGATCGCGTGCGTGCGTTTTTTACCGTCACCCGTATTATCGTCATAATTGTAATATACGCGTACAGTACTCGTATATAATATTTGCACGCAATTACAGGTGCGTTTCACTCGCACAATCATAACGTTATACACCATGATGCATATACTGCACGTGTGTGCATAACAACATCTACCTATGTATATAACCGTATATAATATATATAAATATTTGTCAAATGTAGAATGTGTGAAATTAATATTCTCGTTTATACTATATCCCGGGGTGTTGCGTCCGTCCGTGTACCAGTGAACCGCGGTGAAGAGTGAACCACTACCACCCGTACCGGTGGCGGCGGCGGCCGGCCGATCCGGATCGCTGCAGTGGCCGGCAACCCGACGTACCTTCCTTCGGCTGCAGCGGCGGCGGTGGCGGCTTTGACACAGTTCCGCCGTGGTGTTGAATATTGAAACACTTCTTCCACCACGTCGGTACACGCAACCCGCGCCGTATATATGCTATACCGCATAATGTATTGTTTTGTTCATCAAAATAAATATAAAGGGCCTTTTCGGCGGTGGCTAGGTAAAATTAACGACGGCCGTCGTCGCACAACACACTTCTTATATTTTACTCTTATATATATATATATATGTATAAATCATTACGTATATTATTATGTTGTGCACGTTTGTAGTTGTTTTCATATTATAATGAATTCCTAGAATATAATAATGGCATAACTCAAAACATGTCACTATTGAGAAAACGCAATTAAAGATTTTGATTTTGATTAAAGATTAATAATTTTCAATTATTTCTGACAAAATTATTTTTTTTTGTGAAAATTCGAATTTTTAATTATAATTATTTTTTCGGATTATTCTTATAGAGATTTTATGAATTTCTGAATTTTCTAACTACGTGCAAAAAAAGTAAATCGACATTTTGAGTTATGCCGTTATTATTCTAAGAATGCGAATATACTATATTATGTTGTATTGGCTAGTCCTATATATTTTTACATAGCCGCTTCTTATACAGCAGCTCTCTTCTTCCCTGGGTTGTTTGAATTCGTGTTCTCCCCTTCTCTTATTATTACCAAATAATTTTATCCGTTCGAGAAACAATCGAAAACTTTTTCTAAACGTATTTATCGAACGGAATGTATGTTTAAAACATAAATATAACAACAACCCTAACCCGGTAGTTCTGTCCTGTCTCCTGTATACAACACAATCCTGATCAGCACAATTTTTATATAATATGTAATATGTGAACAGTATACATTATTGATATCGATTTTATCCTGTGGCTAAATTCGTGGTGCGTAGAAAATGTATTAGGAAAACTTTCT
Organism: Chaitophorus viminalis; assembly: GCA_025469195.1. Lineage (NCBI taxonomy): Eukaryota > Metazoa > Arthropoda > Insecta > Hemiptera > Aphididae > Chaitophorus > Chaitophorus viminalis. The sequence continues at coordinate 14,174 of JAIPRK010001428.1, forward strand.
ATTGATGGTAGGGTTACGTCTTGTTCGATGGTCAAAAACATTTTCAATTACCACCACAGTACGACAGTACGACACATTCTTCACGTCGATAACTACTACGACTTTTATTGTACTCTCTCATTAGCTCGGCGCCGATTTTGAATTCCAAAAACTTATATACAATAATGTCTTGGTTTTCCATCCGCGAAACATTGCAGACAACACAATGAAAACGGATTTTTTATGCTTATCGACTTTGGCTCGCAGATGGTCTTCGTAGAATTGTATTTTATATTACTTATTTTTGTTCGAATAAAATAAGTAATCGGTTGGGTTTTCGCTCAGATTATGTTTAAAAGGGTAGTCATTTCCCGAATTTCTCATTCGTTACAAAAACATTTGAATCTTTGTTGTTGTTGTTGTTGTTGATGTTGTTGTTGTTTACCGTTGTTCAATCCGCTTTTATCTTACTTTTTATTGAATACAATTACCATGTAAATTTCTGATTGATGGACCTTTATCTGTCAGCATAATCGTTATTGAATATATATCCTGCAGTACAAATAATATCTCCTTCTGCCCTCAAAAAAACAGTATGCCATATTTGATAACTTATAAAATATAATTTACATCCCATACGGTACACGACACACGCGCGCATACACATTTTGAGTACTTATATTATAATATGCATGCATCCGACAGTCATTTCCGACGTGTATATAAACGAGTCATTGTGGGTGGATGAAAATATGCGACACTACGGACAAACGTCACTCGTACAGTCGCCGTCGGCACGACAACTTACTGTAGATTAGTGGTGTATACAATATGTACTGTATATATAGTATAATGCAGAAGTAGCAGCGCAGTAGTAAACATAGTAATTATTGGAAAAGTATACGAGTAGTATTAGTGAAGGCTGCAGTAGTAGTAGTAGATTAAAGTAGATTTAGTGATGGGGGGATATACGTATATTGTACTTACCGACTACCGAGTATGCATTTGAAAAGCGTACCGCTACCATCATCACATCCAGACGAAACAACGAAGAAGGGTGCGTGTCATGTAACGTGTGTAATAATAATAAAAAAAAATGGTATTCGAAAAACTTGTTTTCTGAAACAAATCGGTGACATTACAATATTATATTGAATACTATTTATGCTAACATTTCGGTTGAAACAAAGGCTTTTACGAAATACTATGTCTAGAAAAAAAAAAGAGAGAAACATTACAAAACTATTCGATTTGCTCCTCCCGTTTCCTCCTCCACGCTGGTCACTGGCCTAGGATTATTCTAACTGAAAATGTTCTGTTTATATACGAGACATATATACCACCTGGGCAGTGTAAGTCTATTATTACAGCAGTAGTGGCTGTGCTGTGCTACGGTCATTGATGTACATAATACTGTGTTGTGAGATATTATTGTTTTTCATTCCGTTTTCAATTGTCTAGTTCGACCTTGTTGTGCCATTTCCTGTCCAAGTTTAATATTATAAAACTTCGCGGATAACGCATGACCCGTTGTCGTATTGCCCGATAACACCTCTGGAATAAAGGTCAATATCGGGGCAATTAATAACATTAATAATTAATCGATCGTCAGGCGGTGGCATGGTATCAATCAGCGTCACGCGTCAATTACATACCTTCCCGTGGGAGGGGTAGGGTATAGTCGCGAAAACGTTTGATTTGTTTTGTAACGACGTGATATTGTAATTGAAACGAGATTTTTTTCCAATCGTGCCAATGAAATGCTGCAAATAATGTAAAATTGTTTTGATCATACATGGAGTATTACACGTTGTGCGGTATAATACGTTCACGGTTCATCCGTAAACGTCAAGATTATTTGAAAACATTGTCTTACACTAAATCTTTATTATTTAGACTCGAAATGATTCATGAAAAATAATAGTATTAAAAATATTTTCGTCATCTACCGAAATAAAAGTGTATTTTAAAGCATAAATTTTTTTTGTTTGCAACTTTTTTACAAGTTTATACTATTAGGTATTTATTTATAATGTTATGAATCTATTTATTTACATTGAAAATAGTTGCTGACATTCAATGATAAAATAAATAACTAAAAACTGTAAACTAATAAATAGGTATATAACATTAAAAACGATCAAGCAATTGAAAACGGCCAAACAAATGTGTTCAATGATAAATTTATTTTTATACATTAATACTAACTTAAAATGTATTAAATTATTACTTAAAATATCACCTAGAAGGCGGCCGCAGGTCTCCATTGTTATTTATTTTCTCTCTATTTTACCCGGTCTTACATAGAATTCGTTTGGAAATAATTACTAAAACTGGTATTTATGCCGAAAATCATTTCTACTCTCACTACGCGTAGTAAATAACGTCAAGTCGTAAAATGATTAATTTGAAAATTAATTACACCCGACTGGGTTTAAAAAAATGTATATCACATCAATATGAACAACTGTTTTAAAACAGTTAATTATAGCTTCGATTAGTATTGCCATTTCCGTCGGACTTTTAATTCAGTACCTCTACCCGTCGCTTACCGATTTAAACTGGGAAGCGTGTACAAATGAGACACGCTCGTTCTAATTTGTAATATGTCTTGCGGTTGTAATTTGTAATTTTCCTCTAATTGCAGCAAGGGTGATGTTTACCGTAGATAAAATTATTAATTATTATTAATAACTTAATCACCCATAAAAATATAATTGAACAATAATATTTTAAATGGACTGTATGTACTGCCCGTTTCGATGACACGTGTTCAACCGCCTCCGTCGTTTAATATACGGTCATAGTGTAACGGTGTTATATATAACACAAACAAAAAAATGCCATGCATCATGAAATATCCGATTCGCCTGGATAGTTATGATTTATTTCTAGTATTACTATTATTGTTACTATTTCTCTCTATTCGTCGCCGGGACGTCGATAGAAACAATGACTATTGTGCGATACCAAAAAAAAATAAATAAATAAATACCTCCTACTCCTCCAAAGACATTTTGTTGTTGCTAAGCAGAAACAGTGTATTTACATATTTTAACATATTTTACACCTCACAAAATATTCATCAACAGCTGGTTATCGCGTTTCGATGTTATGAACTGAACCCAATGGTTTTGCTTGCCGTGTGGAGTGTCCTTTTTTCGAGATTAATTCCCCAGAAAACCTTCTGTGGACCAGTTACACCGAAAAACCTATTCTACGGTAGGTAGAGCAAGAAACAACAATGGATGTCGGGTGTGGGTACCTATACTTCATTTTTTGTTGAACATTTCTACACTTGGACTTATTATTTTGTTTTTTTTTTTATCCGTAACTGCTCTCGGTCGATTATATTCAATGTTATTATTCAAAAACGCATACGTGTTTTTTGTTACAAACACGTTATTCTTATCGTAAATGTCACAAGACCTCCTTTCGGGTGTATAGATTTTATTATTTATTGTTTTTCCTATTTCGTTTATCATTCTGTCCACAAAGAACGTAAATTACCAAATTTGTGTGTAGGAGTGATTTCGAATAGAAATTATTTTTACAACTTCACACGCAATGAAAAATGATTTTCTAATTTAATACTCAATGAATTTCACACATGACAACGTGGAAAAAAAATCTCATACATCATACAACGTTGTTCATTCGAGATAACATTTATTATATAATCAACGTTCATTATGAACACATTTTCCCTGGCAGATTATAAACCATTGAAATGATTGAACGAAAAACAAATGAGACATTTTTACGCCCGCGATCAAGAAATAACTTGTATAACTATATATACATGTATTTTAAAATAATATAGCATAATATGCATTGTATTAATTAATCAAAAAAAGACGTATTGGATCGCATGAACTGAACAAAAAATAATATTATCGAATGCAAAGATTTTGATTGTTTTTTTTTTTTTTTTTGGTTGTTTACTCGCCTTGTCGACGGTTTTGCTTGGCTGTTTTATTTTAATCCCGCCGATATAATTGGTGAACAGGCAGGTTTTGTTCCCTCCCCCGGTATTGTACCCAATTATTATTATTATTCTTATTTTTTTTTTCTACCTCCGTACCTACCCCTAAACCCGCAGATATATACTACCCATATCAAATAATACGCACGTGCCTTATTGATTCGTTTGGTTTGCAGGCGATCCGGAAGAACAGTTTTACGGCGAATCGGGCGACGAGCAGGCCAGCATCGACGGTGGTTGCGGAACGGGAGACGGCGGTAGTGTCCACGGCGGCGGCAGCACGCTCGGTGGCCGTTCGTACCGGAAGGGCGTGCACCCGCCCGATCTGCTGGCCTTCAACCCGCGGGGCGGCCACAGCTCTCCGGCCGGCAGCATAGTGTCCACCATCCCGTCGTTCCAGTCGCCGCTGCACAGCCCGATCTACTCGGGCACGCTGCCCCACAACCGGTCACAGTCGCCGTTCAACCCGCGTCCAGCACAGCCACCCGCCGGCTACGTGACCATACCCCGGCGGCCGCGCGCACCCAGCTGGGCCAGCAGCGCGGCCGCGTCCACGCCCACCGGCCACCTGGACGACCCGCTGGGCCTAGGCCGGCTATGCGAGCCGGTCTACGACAACCTGGGCCCGCGCACCACGGCCGACGGCAGCTCGGTGCTGTCGTTGACCAAGGCGGTAGCCGACTCGCAGGGCCCCGTGCTCCGGCCCACGCCGCAGTACAGCCAAACGTTGCCGCACAAGACCAAGCTGTTCCACCACGGGGGTTCGGGCCCCGGTCCCGCGGTCCGTCCCAGGTACAACAACGCGGATGCGGACGGCCGAGGGGTGCCGTCGCCCGCGCCCAGGTCGCCGCCCGACAGGAGCGGACAGGACGCGCAGCCGGCGGTCGCCGTGCACAATGCGCTGCCGCCCAACTACTCGCCGCTAGTGGAGATGGACACGCGGAACAGGAGCAGCTGGGCGCCGAGCCGCGTGGGCACCCCGGAGTCGGGCGTGCTCAAGCCGGCCAGCCAGACGAGCGTCAAGCGCAAGGTGCCGCCCAAGCCGCCTCCAAAGCCCCGGATCAAAGGCGGCCCGTTGTTCGAAGACGAGGGCGAGGACGGTACCGAAGTCTGATTTCTCGCCAACGGTGGCGGCCGTTCGTCATACTCGTCCGGGCACTTGACAACTCAATTCAATCCTTTATACTTCCACGATTATAGAGATATATGTTATTAATTTTTACTCGCCAATTACTTACATAATATTATAACGTTTATTTATATTTTCGTTTGTTCCCGTGTGACTATTAATCATAAGTTGGTGGTTCATACATTGTTCTTTTTCTTTTTTTTTTCACATCTCGTATATTTTGTGATTTCGTATTTCGGGTATGTTTCTTTACCATATTTATTACTCTCCTTATTTTTCTTTGTACACACCTACTTAATTATCCGCGTGTGAAATATTCATGCGTCGCTAAAAAACTGTTCTTATTAGTCCGCTGCTGACGTCGTCTGCTTAGTGTCTTTCTTCTATACGGAATATGATGAAAGGACAGATCTACGAAAACCCGTTTATCGAACGAGAAGACCCACCGGAGTTGAGAGAGGGTCATCCGACTCATCCGAGTGAAAATTCGATGGAAACCCTCCGTCTGTGTTTATTGAATCTGAATATTTAATAACACAGTGTTTGTACTTATGAGGCTGCTCGTTTTTCGTATGTCATGTGTACCATTATAAGATAGTTTATTATAAATTGTATTGTATTTTTTTTACTGTACATGTAACTATTGTATGCTAATTTATATTGTTAATATTACGTTTCTATAACCGTACGGTTCAATTTAAAATTTGTCAATCAAAAGAAAAACATACTGTAACTGTAGATTATGATGTGTAGCTGTGTAATGTATGTTTTTGTTCCCATTTACACCATGTTGTTTGAATAATATTATTTATCGCCTCGTTGATGTTGTTAAGAATTTTCTATGGTCCTTGGTCAAAAAATTATGATAATAATTTTAATAATTACAATTTTTGTTTGTTTGGACATCCCTTAACTATTTTATTTTATAATGTATACAAAGTATTCAAAGATTTTTTCATTTGTTTTAGGACTTAAATTGATATTGAATATTTTTCAATTATTTTGTTTTAAAGATAGTGATGGCCACATGTTATAAATCAATATTTTTTTATTGACTAATTTTACTCTTGCGTGTGTTGTAATGGTTTTTTAACAGATTATTTGTTTTTTATACTTATTTCAAATACCAATATTTATTGTTTGTAAAAAACGCTTTCAATATATTATGTATAACTTTTTTTATAATATGTATTGTATTATGTATTATCTTAAGACAAGTGACAAATTATTACATGTAGTTATTTGTAAAAAGTATCATTAAGTATTATTTTTTAATTTGTTTTTTTTTTTTTTACTCTCAATTGTTTATCTTTTGTTTTTTGATTAAGTTATGCTATTAAGCTTTGATTTGTTTTTTTCCAAAACTAAAATTTATTTAGAAAAAAAAAAACAAAAAAATTGATATGGTAAAATAGTTTTATTGTAACATGTATATTATATTTATGATTAATGTATAAAATATTTTGGGCAAACATTTTAAAGCCTCCTTATGACTCTTGCCTATAGCAAATTTCAAATAATTGACAAAAAGGTTTTTGTAGTAAATATTTGAATTTGTAAAAGTTCCTGTATTTATATTTTATTATTATTTTGTATTTTATTTTGTTTATAACTATATTTACATTGAAGACCTAATGGTTAAAATTTGATATATTATTTTAAAAATTTTAATTAGTGTAGTTTCTAAAGTTGACCATTAAAATTAGGTACCATTTTCGACAAAGCATTTCTCTATTATTATTATTTTTATTATTATTATATAAATATTATATTGATTGTGCTCGCTAATGACTGAAAAATGTGGAGGCAAAATTTTAACTGTATAATTTATAACTGTTGTATAAAGAAATTAAAAGATTGTTGTTTCAATTAATATCTAAATTATAATATTGCAAACATTATTTTGTTTGAAAATGTATATTAATCTTTAAAAATAAATTAAAAGATTATTATTTGTGTTAATATAATAGTATATTTTGTATGGAAAATAAATAAATGTTAAGAAGAACATTTTACATAAAATCAAATGTTGTGTTTTATTATTTTTGAATGTTTTAAAATTTGTTAGTAATTGTATAGTATTGCCTTTAATCAAAATTGTAACATTAGGTTGGTTTGATCCGTAACCCTTACATTAAGTAATTCTCCATAGCGTATTTACTGTATTATAGTCATTCAATAACGAAACAATATTTTACATTTAATTATACAATTTGCGTGTTATTATGATATCATAATAATCTATATAAATGTTGAAAATTCTATGAACAACTATATTCGTTCATTATAATTGGCAAAGTAAACAAGTTTAAACAAATATGACAGACTTTTAAAGTAATTTAATTGTATAAAAAAAAAAATACTCATAAATCGTAATATAATAAATTTAAGAATAATAAAAATCTAAACTAATGAAAAAATAATGTAAATGATAAATTATAAGTCCATATATGTTCATACATACATTTATAATTTAAATGATCTTATTTTTTGTACGGAAACTCTATAATAAAAAAAATCTCTTGGTCCTTGAGGACTTATTGTAGAGAGTTTACGCTGTATTTAAACTGATAAATTTGATGTTCTATACTATTGAAAATTCTACTACCAATGTACACAACTTTAAAACTGAACAAAATGTAATACTCTCTAATAGCCTTAAATTTTACTGTCTCAGTAAAATTCATTTAACATTAGTTTTAACTTATTCCCTATTTCTCTAATGATCTTATAAAATATAAACTATAGTAAAAAACTAATAAATCTTTTAATTTCATTTAAAAACTTTTTAGTTCTAATTTTATTAATTTTAAGTGATTACATATGGGTTCATTATATAAAGAGAAAATCAAAGTTTTATTATTATTCTGTTTTGAATATTGTATGGGTACCTATTACAGTACCTAATACCATTGATTTTAAATACTAGTTAGTATTTATAATCAATAGTAATATCTGTCAACTACTAAGGTTATCTTTATATTTTACAAATATTTTATTACTAATTGTTAATGCAAGGGCATTATTTGTATTTATCTTTTTGAACATAGCTGTAATCTTATGGACACTTTCTTATTAATTGTTTATTTTTTCTTGTAAAAACAATCCCATTTTTATAATGTCATCCATTAATCAGAAGTTATAATTACATAACTCATTATAAGTTAAATAATCATTACTGAAATTTGAAACGATTTACTGGCCGAAAAGGAACTCTTGAGTTATTTACTTTACCCTAAATATTGTTAAGCAAAACTTGTGCACTTGAATTACTTTGAAGTTATGATGGAATATCTAAAGTGTGCCTTTGTATCCAAAACACATTTTATTTAATTCAAGTATTGAATTTTGAGTAACTAATCAGTAAGTTAATTGAAATGATTTCTAACTATTATTTTAGTTTTAAAATAATAATAGAAAACAATGAGCATTTTATATTGTCAAAGTATATTTTTACACATACTCAGTCTATTGTCACTATGAAGATGTAAATACATAGATTAAAGATAGGTCATTATTATAATCGACTGTATCACCTACTGCATATAAGAATATAAATATTTCAATAACAATTGATTCACAACAATCAAAAATGATGTGCGTTTCAAAATATATCGATAGTGCATGGACTTAAATGTTTATTTGGTATTATCATTAAATTAAAGAACATATCAATATTGTGTTATCAGGTATTACTGTATTAGGTACCTATATTTGATTCAAAAAATAATCAACATTTTTTGGCTCTTAATTGATAAGAAGAAACTATTGTTATGACATAGTGTATTATTGGTTTTTTAAATTTTGAATTGTTTATATCTATGTACCTTCCTGATTTTGATCTCTTCTGGTCAATTTCTCCGGAAATCATAGAATATTTCTGTTGAAAAATGTTGTTTATATTATTAGTACTTAGAGAAAGTCTTTTAACTAGTTTCTTTATTAATTGCAAAAACAAATAGCAGCATACCTATACAACACATCAACACACCAGTTTTGGGTAAAATTGATTGTTTTATATTTTGTTTACATTTTTTTCTTATAATCGTTGATAAAATAATTTAACTGGTACAAAATACTTAAAAAATTAATAAAAGATTCCACATTAGTTGTTTTTACTGTCATTTCAAAATTATTCTAATCCATTGGCTTAATTATTTTTTATAAGCGTTTTTAAAAGAAAATATTGACATAATATTTCAATTAAAATATAATATACCTATTCTAGACCAACATATCATCTCCGTTCCGAATCGTTATTCGTATACAATGATACCTATATCGGCTATATCATTGCATTCAAATTTAACAAATCCATTGTAATGACCTATCCTATGAACGAAGTGCACTCCACCCCCTACTGTACAGCAGAGCGAGGCCCATCCGGTTCTTTTTTATACTTATTGCCTTGTAGGTACCTATATAGTTATTTATTTATTTTTTTTTATTTATTTATTACTGTATTCTACAGCTATTTTCAAAGAAAATTAAGACCCGGCGTCACGGCGATCATCCGCAATTGGTATAATATTACTTCTTTTCGACAATGTATCATATCGAAATTGAGTTTTTTAAATAATATTATAACATTCTTAATTCCATCAAGTCCGTATCGATCGTTAAAGGCCTCCAGAAGGTATATTAATCTGTACATATATTTCTGATTTATACAAACATCTGAATTCCAGTTTACTACAGAACAGATGTTTGATCTTGTGATGTAACCTTTTTAGTTTTTAAACAGGCGTAGAAAAAAATACATATACTATTTTACGTGGGTTTTCGAGCACGAGTCTGTGTATTAATTATAGTAGATCTGTAGTGTACAATTGGTTGATTTGTCTTTTATTTCCATGCGGTTGAATTTGCGGTTAGACTGCAGTTTAAAGTTTATTTTTGACGACATAACTAATGTTTAAACATTAAACCATTGATTACGACTCGAAGTATCAATAATATGTTCATTACAGTCAGTAGACCGCAAGCGTATACACGGAATTGTAAATGTGCTATTTTGTACGTTTGAGAAATAATAATAGCATAACAATAAGCTTAATATAGCTCATGACAGCAAGTCGATTGCATAGTTATGTCGTCAAAAATAACGGTGCAATGGGATTATTGTAACATTGGTCTTGGAAAAAAAGTTTCCCTCTCTCTTTCTCTTCCAATTGTCGCGGAAAACCTGTTGAAAAACTTTGTTTATTTTTGCACAGCGATCGGCGACCCGATTTTGATCGAAAACGAAATCGATAAACGGAACGGCGAGCGTTTGTGATTTGAAAAAAAAAAATTGGCGGGGTGCATAAGAGTGGTGCGCGCGCGGAGGTACAGGAGAAAAGAAAGAGAGAAAAAATAGAGAGAAGAGAAAAAAAAAAAAGGAGAATAAACGGACACGTTTTCGCCTCCACGACCACGAGGTCGTACGAATGGTAAACGCCCGGCAAGGCATCCCACTTCCCACTTCGCCGCCGCTGCAACAGTGTGCCACCGCACGCATAGCGCGTCATCCGCGGCGGCAATAACAACAACATGGCATGGCAGTCCCGCTTACCGTACGGCCGCGCGTAGCATTCTGGTCGCCGCCGTCGCCTCTCCGCTTCACTGCACTTCGACCACCGCGTCCGTACACGCATACACATTACACGGCCTGCGACGACGACGGCTCCAGTTTCGTGTTTTGTTTCGTTTCCCTTCTCGCTCGCACTGTCCCCCTGTCTATCACTCGCACTCGCTCCCCGTGTACCGTTTTCCTCCTGTCCGCGCAGGTCCCGCTCGCTCTCTTTATTTTTCGCGCACGCGCATCCGTGCCGTTTGGTCATGTTCCTCCCGCCCCCCCGCGCGCGCGCCACCTTCAGACGCCATCGTCGCGCCGCCGACCCGAATCCACCGTTCATTGTTGTGTCCGCTATCGTCTGCTGCAGTTGTCGCCGTCGTCGTTGTCGTCGTCCCATCACCGTCTGCGTCTCTCTACACGAAGTCCATTTCCTCGCATTCGCCCGTCAAGTTTTCACCCGTTTCCGTGAGACATGGCGAAAACATTCTCTTGTAAGTATCATATTATTCTTGTTGTTGTTGTTCCGACCCGGCTTGATCACACCGAATGGTGTACGCGCGTCACGGCTAACGGCACATCTCTATCACGTTCTCTCGTTCATTATCATCTCCCCGGTAAATGTTGCTCACTGTCTGTTCGATTTGGTTTCGTTGACCGATTCTCGTCTAGCCGGTCACTGTATCGGTCACAGTGTCTGCTCGGTGGTGGTGTTACGAAGATGGCCTCTGGATCTCAGGTTTTTTATGATCTCATGAAAACTCAGAAAACTGCAAAATTGTTTTGACGACTAGATTAAACTTATAACGTGCATCATAGTTTTAGTGGATAGGTACCTCTGTTGTATACTGTGGTATTCTCATTTTTGTTTTTCCATTCCATTTTGATAGTATCTACTCATTCCATCAAATTTGTCTCTGCTCTACAGTAGTAGGTACTACTATCATGTTTGCTAAGTTTCCATATACCTATTTGAAAAACTGTTTGGGTTACCGAATGAACAATGAGATCACTCGTATTATTTTTAACTTGCTACGTTTCTATGTATATGTAAAACTGTATTTGGCTTACCTATTGAACAATGAGATCTCTCATATTATGTTTAATGCAAGTGTAAGTAAGTATATATAGTTATATGTAAAATGTTTGTTTTAACGCTTTTTCTTCATTGTTACTAGATTAATTTATATCATAAAGTTATTCATCTTAAGTAAAAAAACCACTATGTGTTTTGAGTGGGTAGATAACTGTATTGTAGGAAGACAACCTTGGTATACAACCCATATCCATTTGTTTTTTTTTAGTAAATATACTATTAGTAATTGTTTACAACTTGTTCATTTCTTTAATTCATAGTTTGAATTAATGATGAAGTGTTTATGCATGTCTTGGTTTTTACTAACAACTAAGAAAGTAAATAAAATATAATGTTACTTTTGTAGATTTTTTCTAGTTATTGAATTTCATTGCTATTTTAAAATTATTCTTTTGCAAACAAATTAAATTATATAATATGTATGTATAATATTATCTATTATGATATATATATATACATTTAAGCAATAGATAACTGCCTAGCTTCAAAGGTCAATAAGTCTAATTGAAAGCACAATTCTATAAAACTACATAGGGTCAAGTATAAATTAAAATAAAAGCATCAATATTTTCTTCTATGAAATTGTCGTAAACCCTGATAATTAACTCTAATTATTTTTAACATATAAATAATATTTCTATACCTGGTATATCTAGTATAAAAAGCAATGGCTTAAAACAAATGTTTTTGAATTATGTTAACACGGCCAAAAAGAGTGGTTTTTACAACTGGTTAAATAATTGTATTTGTTTTTAATAAATTAAAACACTTCAAGTGCTTGGTCTGATAGTTAAAAACATATGATTGAGTTCTGATAAATTGCATTACATATAATATTAAATTTTTGTAACTCCTTAGTACAGCATCCAAATATTCTATTTAAAGCTTCATATTTTCATTCAAATATTATTCAATATAAATATTATGGACCTGCAATTAATTTCACAAAATTTACTTGTTTCAAAAATTAAGCAAAATTATATCTTTGCTAGTTTAACATTTAATTTTTTATTAATTTAAAATCAAGAAGGCTCATTAAAATTTTAAAATATTAATATTGTAATATTGTGTCATGTAGAGATAACCTTTACCTAACACAATAATCATATGTGTACAATTAGTGCCAATTCTATTAATACAAGCTATTGCCATTGACACCTATTAATTATTATTTTAACTATATTTTATGGTAAACTAATGTGATTTATTTAAAAATTGATTATTGTACCTATAATCAGTAGAATAACTTCATAAAAATGTAGTATAAGCATGAAAATTTAAACTATTTAATTTGAACATTGTTTATTTTAATACAATTTTTGTGTACATCAGTGCCTAAAATACTGATTTTGGCCCTGGTATGTTGCTTATTATGAATAGTAGGTACATAAAATATGTATAAGCAAAAATATAAATTGCTTCTTCAATAATGGTATGCAATATTACAATAGATAAAAACTTTTTGTAATAAAACTAATTTACCGTTACTGTGTCCAATGGAATACAGTGAACCAATATGAGACAAGCTCTAGATGACAATGTTCATCGTCTTTGTAGGTAGTTTCAAAAAATACAATCCTTTTGATAAGTAGTTGGATTAGCTGCGCATAAATTCTGTTTTGTTATATTTTCAAGAGTTCAAGGTTGAATACTATACACATATTGTCTTCTCAATGAATTATGTTCTGAAATTCTTTATAATTTGTTTTGTTCTCTAATAGGTTATTGGTTGTTGTCAAGTATAGCTATGCAGATAAAATCATGTTAACTATTTTTTATTAAAAAAAATTACCTTATGAATAATTAATAACCTTATGTCCAATAGCCTGGTGTTATAAAGGTATAACTACTATGAATTTAACTGTAGGGTTATATACTTGTACTTAATTTTACTCTCGTAACAATTGATAAATTACATATTATGCAATTTATAATTAACTTTTGATGTTATTTTAATTTTTATTGTTGATTATAACAACAAGGATTTTGTATTTTTCATTTTAGCTACCATCAATTTAAGCAATTTGGTAAAATTCCGTGAGGCGTTCTATAGTGATGCCAAAAATGTGCTTGCCCAAAATGCCTGTTCTCGTGTGAGTCCAACAGAAGTGAGCACATCAAGAAATAGAGTTCAAGAATGCCATCATTATTATACAAACAAGGTTTGGCTGATATTTTATTTTGAAATCCAATTACATTTTTATTTATTTGTTTTTATTTTGTCTAGATTGAATGTGAAGGTAAACCAGTTACTAACCAAAGAAGTTCAGGTCGATGTTGGATATTTGCATGTTTAAACGTTATCAGAGTTCCTCTCATTAAACAATTAAACTTGGAAGAATTTGAATTTAGTCAAGCATACGTATTTTTTTGGGACAAGGTATGCTTCATGTGGAAATTTTTACTAAACTTCTTGATATTTACAAAGGGAAAAAATAGATACTATGTGACCTTGGCCTCGTTCAAGGATCATGTTAACAATAGGTGGTCCCTTTTACACACCTGCACTTCATTTGATTGTATTGTGTCTGTCAATAGAACTGGTTTTGTTAGGGATACAAAATGCATTCCAAACACAATGAAAAAGGTTTTTACTGTAGAATACAACGAATGTTAAGATATTTCAAACAATTTTTCATGGTAGTTGTCATAACGTATTATTTGAGAGTACACATGTTGTATGAGTTGAAAATATTGTACAAACCACAAAATATATTTTTATTTATTAAATTCTTACATTTTGTATATAGTAATAGTTTTAAAAATATTTAAACTATATAATGAAAATCTTTGAAATAACTGAATTAAATCCTATATCTAAATTAAAAAAAAAAAAGTTCTTCGGTTACAAATTAATCCTTTATTAGGTATTATTTTTTTTTTTTTTTTTGTCTTTAATTTCTTATGTTTTCTTGTTATCTGAGACAATGTCATAATAATAATAATACTATATGTTTTGAACCATTAACATTTTTTTTGTCATAAAGTAGAAGAAAACTATAAAATGAAATTATACTTAATTTTTAACAAATCAAATTGTTTTTATTTGATAAAGATTTATATATGGAATATGTAAAACTGAGATAAAATAAATATTGTGTAATTAATAATGTAACAAGGTTAATAAAATGATAAATACTTCAAAAAAATATTTATAATGGAATGATGCAAATAATACATGAAATTGACCTCTCTATGACGGAAAACTCTTTACAACAGAAAAATTTTTGATCCCAAACGATTCCATTATAGAGAGGTTTTATTGTACATACTAATCAATTGAGATTTTTGAAGCAATAGTTATTGTCAGGTTTTACAAGAAATTATAAAAATCAAAACTCCTAAAAAATTATATTTAAAAAATGATTCTTGGTTATAATTAATTTAAAACATTAATAAAAAAAAAATATCCTTATTAAACCAAAAAATTCCTCTATTTGCTCATAATTTAGAAGTTCTTATAATAAAGTGGTGTTTAAATTATTTGATTCTGAGCCTAAAATATTTTTATAGAAATCAAACATTTTGAAATATATAAATATGTTTATTACCTTTACATATGTTGCTTAATATTATAGTATGTATCAATAGTTTTGTGTATGTATTTATTGCTTTAAAAATAAATAATTCTGCTAATTTAAAAAGCTGTGCAAACAATGTAATTTCATACAAACTGGTTTAAATGGCATTTTTCTAATATTTATTTCTTAATTATGTGGTTTACTTTTTTATAGAAAATGTAAATTTTGATTTTTATAAAACTTTAAATAATATTATTTTATCATTACTTATACTTATTTTTTATTTTTAGATTGAAAGAAGCAATTATTTCTTAAATGCAATTGTACAAACAGCCAAGCGAGGCGAAACAGTTGATGACAGAACTACAGCTTGTTTACTTTCTGTAAGTTTATTTGTATTTGTTTATGTATAAATACGATATATATAACTTGATAATCTTTTTGCTGATTAAAGAAACCTATTGAAGATGGAGGTCAATGGGACATGTTGGTCAATATTATCACCAAGTATGGTTTGGTACCAAAAAAGAACTTTCCAGAGTCATTTAGTTGTGAAACTAGTAATACTCTGAATGTTATACTTAACAGCAAGGTAAACCTTGTAATAATGTGATAATTTTTGGTGAATATCTTAAAAGTATTGTATATTTTTAGCTTCGAGAATTTGCTATTGTTTTGCACAAACTTGTCAGCGATAATGCTACAGACAATGAGATAAAAACAAAAATTGAAGAGCAAATGGAAATTGTCTATCGAATTACTGGTATTTGTATGGGTATACCACCAGCTACATTTGAATGGAATTACTATGATAAATCCAAAGTGTTTAACACCATTGGACCTATAACCCCGATAGATTTCTATGAGAAACATGTTAAACCGTTGTTCGATGTTACAGAAAAAGTATGCTCGTTTGTTGAATTTTGTTGTTGTTATAGTTTTAACCATACTTAATTATTTTTATAAATATTTATTTTTGTTATATAGGTATGTTTAATTTCGGATCCACGGCCAGATAACCGGTATGGCCAATTATATACATTAGACATGTTAAATAACATGGCTGGTGGCCGCAAAGTACTTTATAACAATCAACCCATTGAAGTATTAATAAAGGCAGCTCAGGAATCTATTGTAAATCGTGGTGAGCCAGTGTGGTATGGTTGTCAAGTCAGCAAAAGATTTTCTGATAAACTTGGCTTAGAAGATTTAAAAATGTAAGTTATTTTGAAATAATTTTCTTCAAATATTTTGTTGAACATTAAACAGTTAGTATTTTATTATTTTAGTCATGATTACCAACTAGTATTTGGAACTGATGTATCAATCCCTATGACTAAAGCACAACGCATGTTGTATGGTGAATCAGCTATGACACATGCTATGGTACTAACTGGAGTCAATGTAGATGTAAGTTATGCATAATTTATAATGTTGTAAAATAATCTTGAATAATATTTAACACTACTGAATTATTTAATACAATTTAGAATGGTGCTCCAAATAAATGGCGTGTTGAAAACTCTTGGGGTGAAGAACGAGGTGAAAAGGGTTACTTGATGATGACCACTGAGTGGTTTAAGGAATACGTATTTGAAGTGGTTGTGGACAGAAGTCTGCTCTCAGAAGAGGTGTTGGCTGTTTTCCAACAAGAACCTGAAGTACTACCCATTTGGGACCCCATGGGAACATTAGCATAATATAACTGGATTCTTATTTTTATTATTATTATTTTTTTTTATCCCCACAATATTTTATTATATACACATTATAATTTGGAAATATTTAATGCTTTTTGTATGCATATTAAAAAATCCAAATTATTTATTGTACCTTATAAACATAAATATGTGTGTGTTTTTCAATCATAAAATATACACATTATACTCCAGGATACATGTATTCACTCTTTACTCTCGGCCTGACTGACGTAGTGTGTTATCTCTCCTCAGCCATACAATCGGATCGTTCAGCTACATAGATGTAAAATTGCAAGTAAAAAGATAACGTGCGGTGGCCCATCGATCACGTGTGCTCGCGGATTCATACCCACTTAATTTTTAACTCTCAATTTTACATTTATGACTTGTCCACCACGTTGGGTCGTGTCAACTTATATAATAATTATGATATAAATAAATCAATAACAAGTAAATTAAACTTTTCTTGATTCTTTTGAAAATAAAAACATCAATTTTTGTTGTGTACCTTATGCCAAAAATAATATGTTATTAAAATTCATATTGATAATTGGTTCATAAGTCATAACTAGGATCTGGATTCATATGTTTTATTGTTACTAATGATTTGCAGTCCTACAAGAGTAAAGATTCTTGATGGCGCATTCTACATAGTTTTAAAAACTGACAGTTTCTTTTTTTTGCATGTTGGAGAATATTTCATCTTAAGTATATTTTGAATGTTACGTCGGTTTTCAGAAAAAGTAGGGAGATAACACATTTCTATGAAGAGTCATGGACTATATTAAAATTGTAAATATTATATAATGTCAACATTTTGTAATTTTAAATATAAAAGATTCTTTTGTATTTTTAAAAGTCATAAGTATTTTATTATGGTACTCTTGTACAGTTATAACTATTCAGTTTTACTTTTTACTCAAAAGCAGGCGATAACCCCAATATGGGGGAAGCAACACCTTACCTGATGGCTTGAATTTTATTTAGCTAAAATGCTGTACTTTAATTTTCTAACTGGAGCACTGTCCATAACTTAAATTCTAAACTCCAACTTTAATTGTATTTAAGTACATATAAGAGAAAATCTTTATTACAATTTACAATAGATAATATTTATTCATTTAAAAATAAGTAATATACAATTTTCATTTAGGACTCAACATATATATATGTATATATACATATACATAAAAATAATAATACTGCAATATTTTGTACTGATGTTTGTAAAACTATAATTGAAAAGTTATAATTATTGTTCTCAAGTATTTTGATAGCTCTTAATAATAATATACAAAATGTAAAAATGATTGAGGCACTTTTTGGGTAACTAATAAACATGAGTAGGCACAAATATGTATACATTATAATATTACATAAAAATAATAATTAAATTATATGTATATAAATATAATTAAAAAATAAATTCGGCAATCCTGGCTATAGAAATATCATTTAATTGTTCTATTCATCAGAAAAACTAAACAACAAAATTATGAACCAATTTCGTTATTTGGCACAAAAGTCGTTACATCAAGTCTAAATAGTTTAATTAATATTGACACGAATATCTTAAACACTAATGTACAAACATTCCTAAGATCATGGCGATGGAGAAAATAAAGTTCAGTGTTAGCATTGATTTCATAAATATTATATTTATAATCAATAGTGTAGGGTAATGGTACAAGTATGCCGTATTATCTATCAGTACTATGTTATGCAACAAGTGCATATCGTTAATAAAAAATGATTAAGAACCGTTATAATATAAAATAAGATTTAACACTTAGGTTTAATTTAATATAAAATAATTATTCTAATTTTGAGTGTAACCATTTTCCAGTATGAATTGGCAATGGATTAGTAACCTGGAAAACACGTATCTACCTATGTATTATTATACTTTTGTCCCGAGCATTATTCGAATAATTACAAAAATTTTCAGTGGACGTAAAACATAAATGCTTTTTTATGGGTACATAAATATTATACGTATGCCTAGAATTGGTGTGCTCTATGTGAGGCGTGTAGGTACCTACAACAAGAGTTGTTGGAAGACCCCAGAAAATGATAGCACAACTATACACGCGCATCGTACATAAATAATACATATATGTGGCACAAATAAATAAATATATTAATATTTTAAGGTAACAATACTAAACTATGGGTAAGAAGGGTGTCGAAGTAAAAACAAAAGAAACCAGGTAACGCGTCGCAAGTTCTAGAGAGTATACGTTGTATGTAATCGATGATAACGATTGAAAAACTTGATGAAAAAAAAGTTAAGAACGCATTCAAAGTAAAAAGTCATTGGACTGTAGATTTTCACGGTCGCGAAACTGAACAATTTACCATGATGATTTTGGAAAAATGGTTACCTACTATAACGATAGTATGTTCAACGGGAGGATTTGTTTGAAAGACTTTCAAGTGTCAAAAATCGGTTATTGTTAATTTACAAAAAGTATTTTTTACATCCTTTTACATGTTTAACCATAAACCCCGACGTGTTTTAAGGTTTCTTCGTCCTCTGAAAACTGTTTTCTGGTCCGACACCTTTCCCACATAAACTAAACATAATTAAACGTAGTAATGTCTGTCTTTCCACTGTTACACTAATTCATATTCGTGTTGGTTTTAACGTGATTGGCTGTTGGCTTGGCCGTCTTAATGGCAGCAGCGGCGGCGGACGACGAGGAAGCAGTGAAACTCGGGGGCGGTGGCGATGAAAACGATGACGTGCCGTTGGTGCACCTGGTGCAGTTTGACTTAACTGCGGAAGCGGTAGGCTGCTGTTGCTGTTGTTCCGTGGATGGCGGTGGCGGCTGATGCGAAGAGGACGCGGTGGCGGTGCCGAAAGAGGACGCGGTGGCGCCGAAAGAGGATGCAGTGGCGGCGCTAAAAGAGGATGCGGTGGCGGCGCCGAAAGTGGAAGTGGTGGCGCTAAAAGACGATGCGGTGGCGGCGCCGAAAGAGGACGTGGTGGCGTTAAAAGAGTACGCGGTGGCACCAAAATAGGACGCGGTGGCAGCGCCGAATGAGGAGGCGATGGTGGCCGCGGAGGACTGCACCGTTTGCGTGGATTTGTTTTCGGTGACCAGCGCATTGGTCTGTTTGAGCAGCGTCTGGTCGTTGCACAACGCCGATATGAGTGGCAGGTCGAGGTTGCGGCTTTTTTCCCGTAGCGATTCGATGTCCAACACGGTGACGGAAGGCCCGGACGACGTGGTGGCCGCGGCCGTCGACGTGGTCGCGTCTACGGCCGACGCCCTTCGCGGCCGGATGACAGCGGCGGGCTTTTGCAGTCCGGCGACGGGCGGTGGAGGTGGCGGAGGCCGCCGGCGGAACAGGACTTTGGGCGGCACGGCCGGCGCTGCAGATGACGTGGCCGCCAACAGGTCGTCGTGCGAGTACGTCCTGACCGGCAGCGGAAGCGGGTGCATCCGGTGACGGTGGGGATGCGCTGCCGCGTAATCAGCGGCCGCGGCCACCGTGGCCGGAAACAGTAGGTTTTGATTGGACGCGTATTTCAAGTGCGGCGGCAACGGCGGAAGCGGCGGCGGGGGCAGCGGAAGTGTTTGCTGCTGTTGCTGCTGGTGGTGGTTAACGTGATGGTGATGATGGTGGTGATGGTGGTGCTGCTGTTGGTACTGTTGATGGGACAGAGACGACGACGACGCGGACGAGGACGAAGGCGGTGGCGGTGGAGGCGATACGGCCATCGCAACATTCGGAGTGCTCCGGTACAGATGTGCGTTGGCCTGGTACGATGGCGGGTCGCGGCCAAAATACCGGTGGTACTGGTGCTGATGTCGGCGGCCGCGTGCCAGCTTGGCGTCCACGTACTCCTGGCGGCTGACTGCAGGGTCTTGGATCGGGTACACGACAAAGTCCACGTCGGACCGTAGCTGCTGTTTGTACTGCTCGAACTGCTGATCGAACCGTTTGGGCCGCGGCGGCGGGGGCGGTGGCGGTGGTTGCCGGGCGTGGACGAGCGGCGGCGGCACGGCGGGTGTGGTCGCGGCCGGGTAAATGTGGTGGTAGAACGCCGCGCCGCTCTTGTGCACGTCCAAGTAGTTGTTGCTGTTGACCACGCACTGGTGGTGATGGTGATGGTGGTGATGGCCGCCGCAGAATTTCACCACGTTGGTGGACAGCAGGTCCAATGACCGGCGCACGTCCCAGTGGCCGGTTCCGGTGCCGGTGCCGCAGTCGAAGTTGGCCAGCGACAGGTTGGACAGCGACGGGGCGCCGGTGACAAAGTTCATCGGTGGCGGCAGCGTCACGTAGTCCGAGTCCGAGTCGAGCGTCGAGCTGGTGGTTGGCCTGGACGGGTAGAAGCCCTTCCGGGGGGTCTGCAGCGACTTGCGGCCGACGATCAGGTCGGACAGCTCGACGGCGGACAGTAGGGCACCGCGTCCACTCTCGGTCGGGTCGCTGCCGTCGCCGCGGAAACTGCCCGAGTTGCTGACCACCGAGCCGCTCCGGCTGCGGCCACCACCGCCACCGCCATCGCCGCCGCCGCCATCGCCGCCGCCGCCACCATCACCGGCCACGGCATCGGCGTCCGTGTAACCGTCCAGCGCGCACCGGTTACCGCAACCGGAATCGCCGCATTTGGACGACGACGACGGGGCCACGTCGGACGCGGTGGTCGCGGTCGTAGCGCCACCGCCGACGCAATACGAACTGTCGCTAGTGGCCGCGGCCGACAGATCGTACAGCTCGTCGGTGCCGTCGTCGTCCACGCGATGGCCACCACCGCCGTCACAGTCGTCGACCGCCGCCGTGGACGTCTGACCGGCGGTCGCACCGCCACCACCACCGCTGTCGTCATTGTCGTCATTGTCGTCCGCCGATGTGGACGATGCGGCCACGGTGTCGGGCGGCAGCGACGCGCTGTACGCCGAGTCCGCGTCCACCGGTACCGTGGCGACGGATTGACGACCTCCGGGCGCCGTGGCCGGCTTGTAACCGCTGCCGCTGTCGTCGCACTCCACACTGCTGCAGTTCTCGGTGGTGTACGACACGGACGCCGTGTCCTTGGACACCGAACTGTAGCTGGCACACGTGTATACGCCGCTGCTGGTGTTGGCCGATCGGTTGCTGTTGTCCACGTACGCCGCTCTGGCCCTCGGGTGTCTGTACATGAGATACGCGTCACTGCTGTCCTGGGCCGATTGCACCGAATAGTCCAGCTCGGACACGGTCGAGTTTTGAGCGGTGTGACTGTACCCCAGCTCCACGCTGGACGATATGCTCCCGTTCGGCACCTGTCAAACGTTGATTCGGTTTAGTACGAGGACGGACTGGGGTGAAAAATTGGCCCGGGCCGTCTTCATAAATGAAGGCCCAATAGACCGATACATCTAATGACAAGAGCGTTGGCATGTTAAGGGGGATAAGGGGAGAATTTCGTTGTTTTCGTATTTTTAGTTTCAGTGGATTGTAAGCCATGATTTTCTGTCTCTGTCTAGCACACGTGCAATATAGGAATTTAGACGTTTCCTGTGTCCGCAACGTACCGATCGATAAATTAATGCGATAAGAACTTTGAAAACTGATTTCAATGCGTCGTTAAAAGTTTACTTTAGTCTTTAAATCGACTTTCCTACTCTTTTTATTTTGTTCCCCTCTCCTCGAAAAAAAAATTCACTAAATAGAATCAAACAAATTGGAAACACAAAAAACAATATAAGTTAACTGCTGGGTATGTACAAAATGTAAAAAATGTGTTTTGAGCTGTATGGCTGTAACCCAGCTCCACGCTGGACGATATGCTCCCGTTCGGCACCTATCAAACGTTGATGCGGTTTACAACCGGTTTATATACGGTTTGTATCGAAAAAAAATCTCATATATATATAAATATACTATACGGATTGAATAATATACACATACCTATTTAAAACTTGACTTTATAAGTAGTTGAATTATTATTATTTTACAATCGTTTACAACAAAAATTATAAAATTGATATTAAATCTTAGAACCCAGAGTCATTTTCTAATAAATTTCTGTTCCGCTACTCAGTACTCGTCTTAAATAAACAAAATAATTTTCTTTTCTAATAAATTCCGGTTATGAGAACATTTCGGTCGATCGGACTTTAACGATTATATCGAATAAAATGTACAAACACAGCACTTTTATAATATTATGTACCTTTTCCACGAGAGTAGTTGATTTTTTTTCGATTGTCGAAATACTGGAATCGGTACAACCACCGTTTTTGCATTTCTTCCCGTCAGTTTTGCCATTATCGTTGATCGATTTTAATTTCTTCTCGTTAATCCATTTCTGTCCAGAAAACGTATTCTTATCTAAACAAATTTAAATCAAACCAATTATTATCATCATTCGCGTAGGTACACCGCCGTCCGTAGTCGTCCGCTTTTATTTCATCCTGACGCGCGCTTACCCGATTTGTTGTTACTCAAAAACGTGTCCAAAAGTTTCGGATGCACAGTCATGCAGAACTGATGCGTGTCTCTGCATAGCGTTAACAGCCGCTTGTTCTTCTCGTCCGAGTTCGTGTAGTACACCAGTCGATCCGCATTTGACGGCCTCAATTCGAATTTCTTGCGCTGCGCCAAAACATCGTTATGATTAACATCCATAATTATTATGTCACATAGAGCCCATATAGGTAAAACTAGCAAATGTGTAGGTATACTTACGTCAAAACATAATTTTACGATGTTATTCCATAAGAACAAACAACTGAGCGTATGTGACAAGTTTTCCTGTTGAAAAGAAATATAGTTTTAATGACAGTTAATAACGTTGCTTGCTTTCGTAATAGGTAATGCGTACAAATAATGGACAATAACACAACGAAAGATGAGAAATATTTACCGCTTCATTTTATAATATCAGAGTTTTAAATAATTTTAAATGTAGGTAAAGTAAGTTTTCTGAGATATTTTTCCCTGACTAGAGAATTTTGACGGTAAAATGTTTTTTTTTCAGTCCCTTCGTCATTAAAATGTGATCAAGTTGTATAATTTTTACTATTTATAGCATATTATACTCGACCTTGATGTTCATTAAGTGCAATACCAAAGCAAGTAAAGTTTTAACGAAATGTATCTGCGTACAATTTGTATTACCCTACTACATTTTAATAACTAATAACAATGCTAATAGTTATTGGTAACAATTATTAGTAATTTATATATAACTCAAAAGTATTACAGTTCTTATTAAAATAAAATAAAAAAAACTTTTGCCAGTTGCTATTTAATAAAATGTAATATAAAGAGTGTTGATTCGCGTTTTAAGAATTCTCATTTTCTCATTTTTATTTCGTCAATCATATTATTATATTTATATAGGTTATGTTGTCGTACTTGTATGTAAATGGAAACAAGTTAACTCAATGAAAAATCACTTCTAATTCATAACTTAATTCTATTGGTCGACGATAACCACATGTATTTATATAAACCGGCTGGTTGCGCGTGTATAATAATATAGCGAAACGATTAGTCTTCCCTTCCGTCCACTACTTACAGTTTCATACATTTTTTATAATCTCGATTCTCAATCCTTGCACAGTTCAATGGTTTCCTAATGATGGTTGTTATTTTCACGTATAAATATTACGCGCGCGTACGTATAATAGTACGGCTATGACCGGGGGACAAAAAACAAAACAGCAAAAAAAAAAAAAAAAAAAATCAAGAAAATATAAAAACGGGCAAACACCAAAGGTCTGCGGGACCACCGCTGCAGCTGTATTGCAATATAGAGTTTACGTATAATATTTATACAGCAGGGATCACGAGCGCACCGGGACAGCGCAAATGAACATAATCTCGTTCACTCACGTGGAACATCTGTATGCCGTTGGTACCAATGGCCAGCCACACAATGTTACATATGGACAACACACTGCCATGCGTTTGTTTTGGCTGCGACTTGTTCAACCGCAACCGGTACAGATTAGACTTGTGCACCAGACCGGCTTCCTGAACGAACATGGATTGCGCACGGCTCTTGGACACGCCTTTGTGGCTCTTATGCAAAGCGCATAGCGTCTGTTTCACCTTGTGCTCGTTGTTTTTGTACACCTAACGGCAACAATATAATATTATCGTACAAATTATTATATGAGTATAAAATGTTGTTGTTTATGCATATTACGAAGCGCAAGCGCAACGACGGGTCTCGCTAAGATGTTATTAAAAATCAACAGCAACGTCCGTGAAAATCGCTACGATTTAACTCTACAAACATAATATATTATAACGTATAATATATAATAGGTTTGTTTCATTGGTCACAGTTCCCGTACAGAGTTATAAAGCGTTACAAGAAACGTCATGTCGGATGTCACACCACTCGTCGTTGTCGTCGTCGTCGAACGTACACGTGCACGAATACGCATTGGCACATGGATATTATGTTGTCTCTCGCACACACACACACACACTGCACAAACGAGTAAAATACACCGTTTCCCTAACCAAGATTTAATTGTCACATAATATTATAGTAAATCCATCAGTAGTAAAAACCATAGTATCAACAGGTTCTGCTTTTATTTTACTACATATATATACGTGTGTACGTGAGCTCATACCGAGCATATAAATGTTGCGGAAGTGAGAGTGATTAGTGAGAGGGTGAGTGGAGTGACGAGAGAAGATGGAATAAGGAACGAATATGTAAGAGGTAGCAAGTTGACGCTATCGCCGATAGTGGACAAGATGAGAGGAAATATACTGAGATGGTTTGCGAGAGGAAACAAAAGCCAGTAAGAGTGGTTATGAAAATAAACGTTGAAAGGAAAAGAGGAAGACCAAAAAAGAGATGGTTGGGGTGCGATTGAGAATGATACAAAGGCTGATGGTGTGTGCGTAGATGTGGAAAATCGAGACAAGTGGAGGTTTAAGACAAAGGTGGCTGACTCCAAATAGCTGGAAGAAGAAGAAAACTATGATATTACAATGAATTTAGTATGACAACCAAATCGTAGGCCTGTGCATTTTACTCGACTATACGCGAGTGCAGTGATATCTGGCCTGATGTTTCGCACACAAAATGTTTGCATGATCTCCCCCAGCGATATGACATACGACAATGAGTATGAACATTTTAAACGAAGTTATCGAAACCGAAAAAAGTTCGTCCTCGTATCCACAACTAAACTAATGAATTTACCTTTGAGGGCAGATACTGTTCGAGCAACTCGGTCGATATATCCGTATCGGCCGTGTGGTCGCCGAGGTCCGCTTGTAGACTGAGCGCCACCAGCGGTAGTACGTTCTGGTCACCGTCTTCCATATTTCCGCCCCTGTCCGCGATGTTCTTGCGCAGCTGAAGGTAATAGTGTTGTCGAGTGATGTCATCGCTGCAAAAGTAGATTTTTTTTTCAGCAATTTTCTCTACAACCCGTCGGACAAACACTTTTGCAGTACAGGCTTATTAAATTTTAATTTTAATTTATCGTTTAAACTGCACTCGGCAGCATTGCGGCGATCGTATAATACAGATTATACAGTTATGTCCACAACGATTTAATTTTACTCTTATTCCCCCGTATGGATAAGATTGTTCTTCCTAATAAATTATTCAAATGATTTAAACATTTAAAACTTGTATATGCTATACACATAGCGTATGGAAATTATTTATTTCAGGTAACCCGAAGAACATAATAACATATCGTTATCCAGTCTAAATCATCATCCGATGTATACAACATCCACACCCGTTGCTGCAACAAATTGACGTCGGAAATAATTTTACGCGCGCAGTGACAGCTGCTATGAGTCCCGAGTATTTTAATAATAATTATTAAACGCATAATTTACTGTCGATCACAAAGTTTATAATATGCATGTATATGTATATTCTACGAATGCATTTAAATACACACTATATACAGCGCTATATACGAGCTACTTGATACAGTCAAAGAATATGTTTTTTTTCTCGAAATAACTTAATGACTCGTTTCATATTTATTAAAACATTTTTATCCGATCACTTGGCAGTTATGGCATAATATATAATATTATATACACACATATTATAATATTCTTTGTAGTTATTGTATACATATATATATAAAAAATCAAGAACACATTTAAATATATTATAATGCATATGTTTATATATAAAATGTACGTTATAATTACCGTAAAGATTTAGTGGTGTCGACGTAAAACTTGAAGCGTAAATGCAATTGCAGTAAAGGTTTGCCGTTTTGATCAAGGCCCTGAGGTGTTATAAAAAAAAAAATAAAAAAAAACAATTAAAATACTCACGTTATAACTATTGAAATTAAAGTGTTATTTATAAAAATAAATAACCAACGGAGAAGACAGAGAAGGGATTAAACCCGTTTTCATTTAGAGTTATGTAATACTTTCTTGCAATCTTCCGTATATTTTAAGCTCGAAGGAACGCGATAATCTAACGTGACCTTGGATCGGAACAAAAAAATATGTACCTATAAAGTATAAACATACGCATACGCATTTGTTATATCAAAACAACATATCATTTTGACAACTTAAAAACCAATTATTGTGTATGCGGCATGCGTGTATTTATATATTGTCCAGAATAAATTGAGACAGTTACATAATAAATTTGGTCTCTCACAGGTTGTATACTTATAATTATGTACACCTATAGGCTATAAGCCGACCGGTAGTCGGAAAGGAACAACAAATTTAAAGGAAACCTATTTTTTCACTTTTTGATTATTTTTTATTTAATGTATTCGCTTTTTCCTTACACCATTACACTATTACACATATAAACACCTGGAACTTTTGTATTTATAATATATCCGTAGCTAGAATTCATGCTGGAAATGTACCAAATTAAATATAGTATAACATTGCGTAATGGTTATTATAAAATCAAATTGTGTGAATTTACATTTATTTCAGTTTTCTTTTCGTATACCATTGCTGTAGGCAGAGAACATAAATCGCTGCACCAAAAAGTTCTTTTTATATATAAGAAATCTATAGATTCCGCTGGCTATCGATTCCGTCAAAAATGTATACATATCGATTGCGCCAGATATCAATTCCGCCGAGAATGTAAACAAGTACATACATCATTATCACATGCATACTATATAATGTAAATACACTATATCCAGCACGATATATAGCACAGCGGTTCCCAACTTTTTTTTAGACCATAACCCATAAATCGGGGGCAAATACGCCCCCAAAACAGCATTAGTTCAAAATTATATTTTTAATTTATTTTAATTATTTAAACAAAGGAGATCAAAGTTTTTTTTACATAAAAATTGTAATATTGGTAGTTGGTCGCGGTTGACATTGCTTATTTCTAACAATTTATATAATATTCGGTTACTAGATTTTGTTTTCATTGTCACCATTGTCGAAAATTCACTTACACCTACCTATATAAGCTGTAAAAATTGGGATCAATATTTTTAGGCTTTTTCTGACAATATTGGATACTCGTCAGTCATCACCAATATTTTGCCAAAATATTGTTAGTTGTGTATCGATATCAATCAATATTAAATTTTCAACTCGCATAAAGATCTTTATAAGATTGGGAACAATGTACATGGAAACAAGGAAATATCCATTTTATAATTGACACGTTTAAAAACTACTTACATAGGTCGAAGATGATTTCCAACTTTTCGGTGAATATTTAGACAGTTTATTCTCGGGATCAGTGAAAAAATATTCTTCATCTAAAAATAAAAACAAATAAATAATTAATTTTAATGACAACTGAGCAACGCTTGAATAAATAGTCTACACGACGCGTCTTTAAATTATTATTATAGAAATGATAAAATAATAGATTATATATTTATTTATTTATTTCTTATAGGTATATAATATACTACCTATTACCAAATATTCCATTAATAATAATTATTACTACACATCTGACGCGAACTATAGTATTATATCCTTTGGCTGTAATTTATATTATGCACACGTAATTTAATTAATTTTTGTTTGAAAAATGAATAGTTATTATTAAAATCAGATTAGATGAATTTTCAAATAATATCAATGCGTTATATATTATAAACGTCCATGTATATATTATAGATATTAATTTTAACAGTTATTTATCATCGAGATGTGTACATGTGCATGCTATAATATACACGTATAGGAGCAACGCGTTAGTATTCATAACGGATTTATAGTATTATAAATGGTTTGTAAAATAATAAAATTAATTTAAAAATATTACCATGATGAACGACTATTTCCATACGTTAAGATGTAAAAAAATATATTATAATATTGATCGATTCTTTGATTATACATTATTTTATGCATAATATCTAATATTATACTCATAGGCGAGTAACATGCGGCAGACTGAGGGAGTATTATATACGATTCATCTTATTTCAAATGTAAAGAATATTGCCAGCAAGTACATTCTATTATTATTATTATTATTATTATTATTATTATTATTATTATTATTATTATTATTATTATTATTATATTATACTCGGATTTGTATTATTATTATTATTATTATTATTATTATATTATACTCGGATTTGTATTATTATCTATTATTTAAATGCAGTATGTCATACGAAATCGTTCGTATTCTGTTCGGTAGACGTGTATCAATACCAGGGTATATAATAAAATTCGTAAAAATGTGATTGAATGTGATGGGCTTATGGCTTATGGTCATCATTAGGATCGTCGCCGTCGTTAGTGTATGTAGGTACGCTGTGCCGTTGGTATAGTGCGTTACTATGTACGGTATATGTAACAATAATATATATTGTAGAAGTTGCCGTATAGATGTATCATAATATTAATGTCGTACGCTTATTTTCAGTCACTATACCATACCGTAAACTATATATATATATATATATATACTCACCTAAAATGAATGCCAGTGCGAACAGTTCGATGTCCTGCATTCCTTGAGCAATCATATAAGTCGTCAGCTTTGAGTGGACTTCTTTCACCCGAGATTTACCCTGAAAACAAAAGCACATGTATCATAAATACACACATGCGCATACATCTGTATCATACTTGCATACCGTAACGCCCCGCGCGTAACAACATTTAGGCGTATAAAAACGTATTGCGATCTCGTCTCTCCGCGAATATTATGCTTTCTTTGCGCTATGTATTATATTTATCTTTTTCTCTTACACGTTACGATCGAACACACACACACACATTTCTTGTTCAATCGTCCTTTAATATAAGCCACAAAAAAAAAAAAAAATGAATATCAATACGTTCAACAATAACATACGCGCACGCGCCCGATGTGTTTATTATTTAGGTCGGTCTTTTATTTCTATATACATATTATACACATTATTATATTATATTTGTTTACAGTATATGATGTGTGTGTGTATTTTCTACCGCGGGTATACCGAATTCCATGTCGGTTTCCAGCGGTTCAGTTATAACACGTCTACCACAACAACAACACTTTGTTATAGGTATATACGTGCAGTGTATGTGTGTGTGTGTGTGTGTGTATCGGTATATTTATGATATGACGGTATTACGGTATGCGGTATGGCGGCCTCATAATTCGTGCTAAATGTATATCTATATACATCGCAGCTGCAGCCGTACAGTCGAAATTTGCGGACGTAATAATATTTGCCTGGTAAACAATGTACAGAAAAAAATAAAATATTTCCTCTCATATTTCTTTCTCGCTCTACATTACACGTTTCTCGGTTTTCATCTTATTTCATCTTCTTCTTCTACAGCTTCTCCTTCTCTTACACCACCACCACCACCACAGTCGTCGTCGTTTTACACTCACCTCGACAATGAAATACAATAATTGGCCAGTGAGCAGGTGGACGGCAGCGAACCGGTTTTGTTGGCTGGCAGGCGTTGAAACAGACAGTAGAGGGCCGCTCACTGTGCTGGCGCTCCGCATGCTAGCTCGCCCGACGCCTACATTTCGCGCGCCCACATAATATCTGCAACTGATTAACATGCACATTATATATTATACATTATTATGTGAGCGTGATCGACACGCTAGCTTCGGTGTAAGCTAAACATATTTTATATTTGTAAAAATAAGTTGAAAAGAAAAAGAACTTTCTTTCGATATACTATTATTATAATTACATATGCTACGCGTCTATACAGAGATATCCCTAAAAATAACTCTAAATTTGTGCGTGATACTTTACGTTCTAGAAATGTCGATTTCAATATTATCTCACATTGGGCCTAGACAGCGAACGATAAGTGGACAAGAGTATGTATACGTGTAGATGCGTGCGCGCGTGTGTGTATGTATGTCTCAAGCCTCTACTAGTATTTATTTATTTTCCGTTGACGTACATTAAAGGTTACTCTTGAAGTCTTGAATCATTCCTACGTTTTAACATACTTGAAAATGTATATATA